>APFE030430843.1:117360-135148 GCA_000404065.3 Pinus taeda
CCGGGCTGCCTAAGAGAACCTGAAAAAAACACTGATCAGTTTACAGCTCTAAGAAAACAAAAGTAAAGATATGAACAACAGAAACATAAATCATATTATGTACAAACTAATGATAAAAAAAAAAGCATAATGAAACTAAACAAATACTTTACAGGGCTTCAGCGTGCAGGGGCCCTCTGCCACTTCATCCAATCAAATAATCACACGGCTATCTTCAGAAAGGTCTTCTCATGTATTTAAATCAACAACATATATAACAGTGGGGTGATAAGATAACCAGCAGCGTGCGGAAATTACATAAACAATTTGGAATTTCTATGCATCAAAAGTCTCTTTACAGTGTTTGACAACACGTTATTTATAATGTAAAAATTATACAGTTAACTAATCAAATACTATGCTATTAACTGCGTGCCATAGACACGTAGATCTCTTCAGCCGACATCTAGTGTAACTGTCGTTATGCTTCTTAAATCTTCGGAGTGGTTGGATGTTAGATTCATTGTTCAAGAACGATCCTCAGGTGCGATGGAGCCTCCGTGAGCTGGGAACTAGGCCACGTATCATTCACGTGCCCAAAACAGTGACGTGCCACCGCTGAACTCTTTGGTTGGCCACGTCTTTGACTTTGGTTGACCGCAGCCTCTAATGGATGATTTGGTCGGTTCGAAGGGACACGATCCATGTACATGCCATCTAGAGCTTGCCCATGTAGCCCGTTCCTTCAGAAGACACCTAGAGCACAGCTTTTAACAAAATAGTTGCGGAATCCTTTGCTGGCTGCGGAAACCTATGCTGGCTACGGAAACTGACAAGTTTCCGTAGCTGCATGAACAATAGACTAAACCAAACAACAGACATCAGCATAGTTAGAAAACCATATAAACAGTCCTTTTTAGACTATAATGCAATGATTTAACCACTGGATGAGTGAAGTGAGTCGAGAATGAGGGTTAAGAGGGTGTGTAGGAAGGTGCAAGGTTGAGGCTCAACAGTGATCGCGGTACGCACTTTCTAAACGAAACAATCATTGCGCTGTCGAAGAATTTCAGGTATATCACCAGAAAAGCACGCCTTATCACCCATAGGCTAATGGGATGGTGGAAGCATTCAATAAGGTATTGAAGCACGTGCTAACCAAGGTTTAAAACGCTCGACGAAGTGATTGGGGCCTGCACATACTCGCAGTACTATGGGCCTATCGAACAACGTGTAAAAAGTTGACTGGACAGACACCCTTTAGGCTTGTATATGGTGTTGAAGCAGTGATGCCAATGTAATACATTGTGCCTAGTCTATGCGTATAGTGGCACTCATGGGTATGATGGATCGAGGAGCCATGGAAGAGAGGCTTGTGCAGCTTGCTGAGCTTGAGGAAGAAAGGTTTTTGGTTGGATTTCACCAACGAGTCCAAAAGCAGCGCGAAAAAGCATGACATGATCGACACATTAAACTACGCACCTTTAAGGTAAATGATCTGGTTTTGTTATATGACAGCAAGTTTGATTACCAACGGTGGAGCAGTTCAATTGGTTAAATTGAATGGATATCCCTTCCTAGGAAAGGTGAATGGTATCTAATTGAAGCCATACACCAGTGATCCGGCTAGGTGACTATATGAAGGTAGCATAGTCTTAGCACTCCAGGCAACTGAAATGAGGCACGCGACTATAAACTACACTGCCTAGGTTGGGACATTGCATGATAGGGGGATTGCGCGGAATGAGGAGATGTCACAGGGTTCGCAACAGTGTGGAGAGAGCTGCACTACCTTGGGAAAAACTGTGCAGATCAGACGGGAAGTGACCGTTAAAGTCACTTTTCATGATTTGGCGATGAGAATGCAGCCAAATAGAGCGGGTAGCCGACATTTAAGACAAAGTTTATGGGTAAGATCCTTGAAAATTTATCGCCAATCTGGAATTAATGAACTGAATTTGGGGGGAATGGTTGGATTTGAATTCAAAATGGCCTTTAAATTACATGTGGATGCCCAACGAAAAACACTTGGCATTTTGAACATTGAGTTGGTGAGCTCTCAAACGTGCATGAACCGCACATTTTTTGAAGAATTGCTTGGTTGGCCAATGTTTGATCGATTTCCAAAGTTTGACCGCAATTTCATCCATGACATTATCCTTGGATCAGAAGCTATGGACATTGAAACAGTGATAGCGGAGGGGGCTGTGCCGGAGGTTGTTATGGAGGGAGAAGGAGCTGCTCCGGAAGTTGCAGAGGTACTAGCTGAAGTCCCCAAGTCACCAAGGGCACCTAGACCAAAACCTACCCCGACCAAGGAGAGTGTGAAGGATAAGAAGGGCAAGCAGGCTGCGACACCCATGCATGCATCACCTAGAAGAAACCCATAGAAGGACAAGCCCATCGCACAGGAAAAGACCAAAACTATTAACTTGGAGCCAGAGGAGGAAGAGCTTGAGGACATCCCAATAGATGATGAGGATTTGGGGGTGGAAGTGGAGGACGTTGAAGTCAAGGGTTCTGACCCTATTATTAAGTTGCCCAAATACGTACCTCCGCAAAAGGGAAAGACCAAGGTGCCAAAGGACATTGATGAAAGCAAGGTCACCTTACACATACCTTTGCTATCGAACGAGATTGTCTTTGAAGGATCGCGCTTGGGGCAAGTTTCGCTGTTGAAATTGGAAGACTGGGACTTAGCTAACACTGAGAATTTCCCTCACTTGGCGATAGAATAACTAATGCACAACGTTGTTCATACAACCACCAGGATGATTGCGTTGGAACCGCGGAAGTGGCTCAGGGGTGTAGATAAAGCAGGTCTGCTCAACCTGCTATGGGTGCCACACTACAATCACACACCCATTATAGTATTGGTAATCAAGCAGCTGTTATGCTTGGTGCACGATGGGTGTCTGTGGCTGGAGGAGCCCATACCCATCACCGGCAGGTTGATCCATAGGATCACGCAACTGCTCTATACCGGGGAAAATCCGGCCATGATGTTTAGCGGAAAAGGTGGCGAGCATGCCCTCGCGGAGGCCACGAAGGAGAAATTCAATCTCATGAAGAAGCCACGAGGATATGCCATCTCGAGTATCTGTGATCCTGCGGTCAAGGTGGCCATGTAGATTTTGGCAGGAAAATTTATGCGGAAGTGTCGCGTAGATGAAGTGATAGCACCCGTCGTCTCTCTAGCGGCCCAATGCACAAAAGGAGTCCAATTTAATTGGGTGTGCTATCTCTGCGGTGGGTTCCTCGCAAACTACCATAAGGCACAGGAGCTCAGTAAGACCTTCCACTATGTGTGGCTCTTACTGTCTATTGTGTTTGTAGCCTGAGAGCTGCCTGAAGACAGTCAATTCCCCTCGGTCGTGCCAGACCTACCAGAAGCAGCGAAGTACGCTTCACTGTGGGTGACCAAGGATGCTCAGCGCATCAAGGATAGCAAGATCTTTTTGATCTTGATGGAAATGCATATACGCATGGCTATCAACCATAAGCCATGATTGTCACCCACTATGTTTTCTAAACTACAAGAGTACGTGGAGTTCAAGGCATAATTTCAGTGTGTATCAACCAGGGCATGGAAGGACCCTGAGCAGAAGTGGCATGACTTGCCTTACTTGGTCACTGACGATGCAATCGATGCAGTTCTTGATCGTTGGCCAGTAGAGTGGCGGACTGCCTCAGACTTGGCGGTGGGATCGGGCAAGTCTGCTGCATAGCACAAAAAGGAGGAGACCAAGCTCAAGATGGTGCAACTGGCCGAGAAGAGGAGGAAGAAAGCCAAGGCCAATGCCCAGGCAAAGCGCGATGCCTCACAGTAGGCGGAATAGAAGACAGGCGGAGTAGAGCACGACTCTGACAAAGGTGCGAGGTCGCCCTCTCCCGAAACAGAGGAAGAAACAAATGAGCAGACAAAGCAGCATGGAGCGGACCCACAGATGACGTCGTTCTGCATCAAGCATCCAAGAGGATAGGAAAAAGTTGGGCCATGAAAGAAATCCAAGGCCAGTAAGATGTCGCTGGACCTAATCACCCTAACAAAGGAAGATTTGAATGACATTGGGGATACGGTGCGGGATGTCACCGCGGAGGTACTACAACAATTCAAGCAACAGCATCAACATGTATTGGGGGCCATCTAGAAGGATCTACATGAGCTGCAGATCCGTGCATCATAGACCAGTGCGACATCCACCAGCCTCGCCATCGATACTTTAGAAGTCGTCGAGATGCTGCATGCGAAAAACTCCCACGCGATAGTGCTGCCGGAGGGGAAATTGACCACAGAAAACGAAGCTGACAAGCCCGCTGTCAGCGCCCTCAAGGGAGTGGGGTTGAACTTGGCAGCGCTTCCTGGTGAGGTGCTCAACCTATTGCAGGATGGGGTGATCGCGGAGCTGAGGGCCTGAGAACACCATGCTTTTCAGGTGATCAGTGAGCAGAAGATCAATAACGTGTAGATGGATCTACAGCGAGATACCGCCCTCACTTCCATGGTGGTACTTACGAACACAAATCAATGCATGATTAAGGTCTTGAAGGAAGCATGCTGAATGTTCCCCGAATTGGTCATTCCTGAGGATGTAGAGGTAGATGAATAGGTCCACAAACTTGTGACGAGGGTGTGATATGCCCGCATAGAGTTGGCCAAGGTTCAATTGCAGCTGAACCTCCAGATTGCAGAGTTGTAGTTGAAGGCCCAACCTTCAACTCCATTGGAAGTAAAGGAGCAACGTGCAACCGCTGTCACGGAGGCAATAGCGGCAATAGACAGTGCAGTGGCATACTGCACACGGCTGATTGAACAGTCATTCGAAGTACTAACTAGCCTACAAGAAGATCCTAATGTACAACGGCTAGAGACAAAGGTGCGATAATTACAGTAGCACTATGGCGAGGTAAAAGGGACAATGTGCAGTGTCGCCCTCACATTGAGACTTGCGAAGCTGCAGGAGGCCAAAACACTGAAGGAACAGGTAGATGCAGCTCAGCACAAAGAGGCAGTGCTAAAGGCGTGCTTAAATCCTTGGTTGGACGAGACCTATAAGGTCACGAGCTCCTTTGAAGGAAAGCTTGCTAGTCTGCAGGCGACTCAACAGAAGCTTCAAGCTGACAGTTCAGGACCAACGACAGAGCAATTGGTTGAAGAAGTGAAGCAGGCGGCCGCGCAGTGCACCGCCAAGGTGGTAGTCATACAGGTTGAGCTGGGAGGTCTTCGCATCAAGACCTCCGCGCCCACATAGTGACTCGAGGGTGAGTCACCATGTTTGTGTTGGGGGCCTGTTGGGAACAAGTTCCCCTAAGAGCAGTTTTGGGGCTAAAAGCCCATGTTTTGGGATAATTTTGTAATAAAGTTGTAAAGTCTCCGCATTTTGTGGTCGTGGAGCGCGAAAGTGTCAAGAGTCATAAGGGGTTGTCTGCCCTTATTTTGTAAAGTGTCAAGTCAGCTATAAAGATCTACCCATGGTCCACGGACCATGGGATTGTATAAAAAGGAGCTAAGTAAGTAAGCTCTAAGTAGTTAGTAGAGTTAAGTGAAGGAAGAAAGTAGCGAAGTAGAGTGGAGAAGTCTAAGTGTTCTCGGGTCTTAGCGTAGGTAGAGGCTCTGCAGCTGAGTGCGTTGAGGCCTAGGGTAGAATTCCACAACTGAGTGCGTAGACCCCTGCAGCTATGTGCGCAGGGTGGATAGAGCCTGTATTAAACTGGAGATATTAATAAAGAGAAGTATTCTGCAATTACTATGTATTTAGTCTCTATTAATGCATCTGATTATATTGCGTTATGATATGGGTTTATATTACAATGTTTACTTGATGCGCGAATTTATGTGATTATATTTGTTAATTGAACGCAAATAAGAATATCAGTTTACACGACGATAATTGTAATTACTTGGTAAAATAAGTAAAACACTGGAGCTTACTTGGGAACTTATATAATACATCATCATAGGAGCGCGAAAGTACCTGAACAACAGGTTAGGGCTACGCAAAGGTCAATCGTACACCTTTGCAGAGGTACTGAAGGGCGGGTTAAAGGGTAGAACGATAAGCCCTAAGGCTTAGCGACCTGCACGAAGGCAAGGGCAGGGCATATAAATCGACATCACAACCATCTAAGGGTGTAAAAACATGGTTCCAACATCCCCCATACTGCTTCAGGTGAGACTTCGGTCCGCGCTCTGTGGGCTGATGCCAAAAGGGCCAATAGTGTAGGGATTTGTTTGGCTGACTAACGCTAAACCTAGGTAAGGGCCCCCAAAGCCAACAATGCTTTTTTGTAGAGAAACCTGCGTACAGATATTAATATACTAAAAACTTGTAATTTTGAATTAGACATAGAGTTGACCAGAGTTATTCTGAAATATTCAGTTAACTTCCAGATCCCTCATACAGTTAGCAACATCAATAATATTTTCAACCAATCAACAAGTAACCAAATTCAACTTCATCATTCAATTAGTTCTACTTCAGATATTATCACTCAACCCACATCAACATGAGGATATCATTGACCTACAACATAGATACAACAACATTGATCAAGTTGATTAGTCATTTATGAACATAAATGCTTCCTTTATATATGCAACTTTGAAGAAATGAACCCGCATGTATACACGACTTCACCAAGACCAAGCTGTGTACAGTTTTGCAAAATTTGACCTAAAATTGCACAGCTCTTCAGAACTTTAGAAAGACCCAGATCATAATATTCAGAGATAAAAACATGTGTCAATACTTATATCTAGTCAATCCATGAGCATATCATACAATGGAAAGTCATTTTAGGTCTCATGATTCTGATCCATCATTGTATTCATTGGTGATAATTATTTTAGATCTATGTGTCAACTATGGCCCTTACAATGCAAATATACTTCAAATTGAAGTATTCATCAAAAACCCTTTCACTTGCACACTTAGCACTTTAATCTTCACCTCCTTATATAGTTTTGCCTTTTTTAATACCACAGATCAAAACCATACTGCAGCCAATGGTTTTCTTAGATGGGATCAAAACAACCATCGTTAGCTCAATACCATAAGGCAATACCATGGTAAGTACCCTTGGTATTTAGAATACCATTGTGCGGAAACTGTACACGCATTTGCTTCTTTAAAATCATGTTTATACGTGACTTGGATTTGACGAACCTACATATCGATCTTCAAATATTCACTTGTATCAAACTTCTGATTCTGATTTGTAAACCTTTGTCCCATCATTATGTTGTTTTGTTCCATCACTCTGTCATCCCTGAGCTGACCTGTGAAGTCATCTAGTTACCATATACTTGTTCTGTTATAAGTGAGTTGCCATCAAGGACAACACATGCATCATAATGGAAACACATAGAGATAGGAAACATGGTAATCTTTAGATATCACAACAAAAGTATGAGGTTTATGAGATTTAGTATGAATAATGTGAAACCAATAAATATCCATTTGGCTTCTCATTTTAATTTTTCTTCAATTTTACGTCCTGGTAATAAAGAAGAAAATTATTATATGTCTCGTGTACCATATGCAATCCCAATACAAATTTTAATGTGATGCAGGAGCATTAGAGCTTCCAAGCCATTAAGTCTTCAACATGAAAAAAACTTCAGAAAGGGGTATTTATTTTTTAGAAGAATTTATATTCTTCTATGTAAATAAAAATTGTATTTTTTGAGTTGAGATATTTTATGATTTTTAGAGCTAGATGAGTCATAGGTTTAGAAAAGCTATGGATAGGAAATATTTTATCCATAAGGAAAAATCAAATATTCCTTATAAAGGATGAGGGATTCTAGGGATAGATTAAGTGATTTTAGAATTTAGGAAAAATATGATTTATGGTGTGATTTTAGGATCCAGAAAAATATATGATTTTTCTAAATTCTATCTATTGTAAGCCTATGGGCAATAAAAGAAGAGAGTATGTGTGGGGAGGAGAGAATGGCCAAATGAATGTAGAATCAGGCCAAGAGAAGAATAAAGTTTTGGAGTATTTGTGTATGTACAAATTTTAATTAATGAAATAGAGTTTCATACTTTCTATGTATGAATTATGTACATGCATGATCGCTTGAAGAATTCTAGTTTGTGTGTGAAATCTAGAATTAATATGAAATTGAGTCTCTCAATGGGTGTGTTGTTTAAATACAATTGAATAATAGAGTTGCGTAGAATTGCATTTGGAATTCTAGCTAGATCAAGCTTGAATTTGGGTAGAATCCATAGAGATTCCAAATTCTATAAAAGTCTTTATGTTCTAGAAGTGGAGCTTGCAGGAAAAGTCATATTTTCCCTGCAACAAAGTGGTATGAGAGTAGGATATTCTCTTTGGGGAAACATATATTGAGTAAGAAGGCTTTTTGCCAGAACATAGCACATAGGAGCTTATGCAAAGGATGAAAGAGTAGATCTATTGAGATTTGACAAGTTATTGGTCTTGTGTTTTTTTGACAATTAATTAATGTGCATATAAAATTATGATAAATGGAGAAGAAGCATAAAAATCTCTCAGGTGAAGAAATTTTTGATAGAACCTTAGAAGCAAATTAAAATTGCTGAACAGGAAGAGGAAAAGTGGAATTTATCAGTAAGTAAGGTATATGCAACAACTAAGAGAGCAAGGAGTGCTCAAAAACAAGGTTCAAGTGAAGTTAACCATTGGCCAAGTTTAGAAGAGATAGCTTGGTGAGGTGTTGGCTAGAATTTAGCTCACAAGTGGACAATAAGAGTTCGCGAAAGAAGTGACAATGACTATTGGTAGTCATTTTAAGGGTTCAGGGAGAAGTCATAAGTAGATGAAAGAGAATGCCAAAGCAGTTGGCATGAGGAAGATGAAGGATGAGGAATTTGAGAAAGAGATTAATAAGATGAAGGCATAGTTGAATGTGCTTATGGAGATACTATAACAAGAAGTTGAAGATTGGAGATGGAGATGGGTGCTACGGAAGAAAGTGAAATGGCACAAGTTGTAGGTGAAGCTAAAACACAGGTTGAGCATTCAACAGAGGGAAGAAGAGCATAGGGTAGCAGAGATGGAAGTTTGCATTTTCAAACTGAAACAAAGACCAGTTATTGGTGAAGATGAATATGAAGAGATGGTGAGATCCAAGGATCTCATGATTTTAAAATTAATGAAATGCTTGTGAATGTAGGTCATGCCGGTGTAGATGATGGAGAGTTTCCTCATTAAGGAAATATTGAGGAAATTCCATAAATTCCAATTAATGGAATTGTGGATGAAATTTTTATCCAAGAGGAAAGAGATGTGTACTTCAAGGTCAAAGAAGCAAAACTTTTGGAGGAATGGTGAACAAAGGACATAAATGGTGAGTTTACAAATTTAGTTCAAGGTAATTTTACTGATTTGTGTGAAGAGTTGAAACTTCTTGAGGAGATATTAGTAAATCAAAAATTGCATATTCAACTTGTAAAGTTGAACCTGGAAGAAGAGGAAATTGTCTCGAAAGAAAATAATGAGGAGGAAGTTACAAGAATTAAGCAAAATATAGTGAAGCAGCTGTATAAACTAGAGTGTGGCAAGAGTCTTGAAACTCTTATGCACAAAGAAGATGTGCAACAACAAGTGAGAGATGATATCAAGTTTCAACAGTCAAGGACAAACTTGGATGAGGAAATTGATAGGCTGTGTATGTTGATGAAGAGGATGATCAAGGGAAGGTACAACAAGAGGAAAAGGACATCCAATAGAAAAGTACAACTCACTGAGCAACTTTTCATCAGCAAGGAAAGTGGATGAGAAAAACATAGAATCTGGAAGCTTGGAGAAGTGAAGGAAACATCAAGAGTAGGACAAAAATATGCTAAAATGGATGCACAACTACAACATAAGGTTTGGGATCATGGAGGATTCAGTAATTAATGACACATGACTAGGAGATCATGAAATTTTTTCTACCTTGGGAGTCTGATGTAGGAGCATTAGAGCTTCCAATCCATTAACTCTTCAATGTGAAAAAGCTTCAAAAAGGGGTCTTTATTTTTTAGAAGAATTTATATTCTTCTATTTAAATAAATTGTATATTCTGAGTTGAGATGTTTTATGATTTTTAGAAATAGATGAGTCAGAGTTTTAAAAAATATATGGATAGGAAATATTTTATCCATAAGGCAAAAGAAAATCTTCCTTATAAAGCATGAAGGATTCTAGGGATAGATTGAGTGATTTTAGAATTTAGGAAAAATATGATTTATGGAGTGATTTTAGGATCTATGAAAAGATATGATGTTTCTAAATTCTATTTATTATAACCGTATGGGCAATAAAAGAAGAGAGTATGTGTGAGGAAAGGAGAGAATGGCCAAATGAATGTAGAATCGGGCCAAGAGAGGAAGAGCGTTTTTGAGTATTTGTGTATGTACATATTTTAATTAATGAAATAAAGTTTCATACTTTCTGTGTATGAATTATGTACATGCATGGTCGCTTGAAGAATTCTAGTTTGTGTGTGAAATCTACAATTAATATGAAATTGAGTCTTTGAATGGGTGTATTGTTTAAATACAATTGAATAAGAGCGCTGGGTAAAATTCCATTTGAAATTTTAGCTAGATCAAGCTTGAATTTGGGTTGAATCCATAGAGATTCCAAATTTTGTAAAATACTTTATGACCTAGAAGTGGAGCTTGTACGAAAAGTCATATTTTTCCTACAACAAAGTGGTATGAGAGCAGTATATGCTCTTTGGGGAAACACAGATTTGAGAGAGAAGGTCTTTTGTAGGAACATGGCACATAGGAGCTTATGCAAACGATGGAAGAGCATATTTATTGAGATTTGTCAAGTTATTGGTCTTGTGCTTTTTTGACAATTAATTATTGTGTAGGTAAAGTTATAATAGAGGGAGAAGGAGCATACAAATCTCTCAGGTGAAGAAATGTGTGATAGAACCCTAGAAGCAAATTAACATTGCTGAAGAGTAAGAGGAAAATTGGAATTTCTCAGTAAGTGAGTAAGGTATATGTAACAACCAAGAGAGAAAGGAGTGCTCAAAAATAAGGTTCAAGTGAAGTGAACCATTTTCCAAGTTTAGAAGAGATAGCTTGATGAGGTGTTGGCTAGATTGCAGATCACAAATGGACAAGAAGAGTTCACAAAAGAAGTGAAAATGACTACTGATAGTCATGTCAAGGGTTCAGTGAGAAGTCATAAGTAGATGAAAGAGAATACCAAAGTAGTTGGCATGAGGAAGATGAAGGATGAGGAATTTGAGAAAGAGATTACTAAGATGAATGCTTAATTAAATGTGCTTATGGAGCTACTACAACAAGAAGTTGAAGATCGAAGATGTAGATGGGTGCTACAAAAGAAAGTGAATTGACACAAGTTGCAGTTGAAGCTGGAAGACAGGTTGAGCATTCAATAAAGGGAAGAGCATATGGTAGCAGAGATGGAAGTTTGCATTTGCAAACCGAAACCAAAACCAATTATTGGTGAAGATGAAGAGTTGATGAGATCCAAGGATCTCATGATTTTAAAACTAATGAAATGCTTGTCAATGTAGGACAAGAGGGTGTAGATGATGGAGAGTTTCCTCATGAAAATATCGAGGAAATTCCAATTAATGGAATTGTGGATGAAATTTTTATGCAAGAGGAAAGAGATGTGTACTTCAAGGTTGAAGAAGCAAAACTTTTGGAGGAATGGTCAATAAAGGACATAAGTGGCGAGTTTACAAATTCAATTCAAGGTAATTTTACTAATTTGTGTGAAGAGTTGAAACTTCTTGAGGAGATATTAGTAAATCAGAAAGTGCATATTCAACTTCTAAAGTTAAACCTAGAAGAAGAGGAAATTGTCTTGAAAGACAATAATGAGGAGGTAGTTACAAGGATTGAGAAAAAGATAATGAAAAAGGTGTATAAACCAGAGTGTGGCAAGAGTCTTGAAACTCTTATGCACAAAGAAGATGTGCAACATAAAGCGAGAGATGATATCAAGTTTTAGCAGTCAAGGGCAAACTTGGATGAGGAAATTGATAGGTTGTGTATGTTGATGAAGAGGATGATCAAGAGAAGGTACAATAAGAGGAAAATGAAATCCAATAGAAACGTATATTTGGCTGAGCAACTTTTCATCATCAAGGCAAGTGGATGAGAACAACATAGAATTTGGAAGCTTAGAGAAGTGAAGGAAATAGCAAGAGTAGGACAACAACATGCTAAATTGGATGCACAACTACAACATAAGGTTTGGGATCCTGGAGGATTCAAGAATTAATGACACATGACTAGGAGATCATGAACTTTTTTCTACCTCGGGAGTTTGATGCAGGAGCATTAGAGCTTCCAATCCATTAACTCTTCAATGTGAAAAAGCATTAAAAAAGGGTCTTTATTTTTTATAAGAATTTATATTCTTCTATGTAAATAAATTGTATATTATGAGTTGAGATATTTTATGATTTTTAGAACTAGATGAGTCATAGTTTTAGAAAAGCTATGGATAGGAAAGATTTTATCCATAAGGAAAAAGAAAATATTCCATATAAAGCATGAGGGATTCTAGGGATAGATTGAGTGATTTTAGAATTTAGGAAAAATATGATTTATGGAGTGATTTTAGGATCTAGAAAAATATACTATGTTTCTAAATTCTATCTATTGTAAGTCTATGGGCAATAAAAGAAGAGAGTAAGTGTGAGGAAATGAGAGAATGGCCAAATGAATGTAGAATTGGGCCAAGAGAGGAAGAGAGTTTTTGAGTATTTGTGCATGTACATATTTTAATTAATGAAATAGAGTTTCATACTTTCTATGTATGAATTATGTACATGCATGATCGCTTGAAGAATTCTAGTTTGCGTGTGATATCTACAATTAATATGAAATCAAGTCTTTGAATGGGTGTGTTGTTTAAATATAATTGAATAATAGAGATGGGTAGAATTACATTTGGAATTCCAACTAGATCAAGCTTGAATTTGGGTAGAATCCATAGAGATTCTAGATTTTGTAAAAGTATTTATGACATAGAAGTGGAGCTTGCAGGAAAAGTCATATTTTTCCTATAATATAATTTATGAAATGGTATGTATGAGAAGTTAGATATTTCACATGCAGTTACTGTTGTCAGTGGCTACATGGAAAATCTAGGTAAAGAGTATTGGGTATGAGTGAAATTTGTACTTCATTATCTTGAAGGCACAAACGATTACTGTATCACATATAATGGGTTCCAATGGTCCACTTTATGGTTATGTTGATTCATATTTTCTAAGTGATTTGGATGAAGGGAGATCTGCTTTAGGTTATGTATTTACTCTTGTGGGATGACCTATTTGTTGGATGTT
The DNA here is from genome assembly GCA_000404065.3 of Pinus taeda. Lineage (NCBI taxonomy): Eukaryota > Viridiplantae > Streptophyta > Pinopsida > Pinales > Pinaceae > Pinus > Pinus taeda. The sequence goes on from APFE030430843.1 coordinate 130,664, forward strand.
AAACCTTTAAAATCCTATCACTTTATCCAATAGTGAGGTAGAATATACAACTATATCACATGCAAACAAGGGGGTAAATTGGTAAAAGGGTTTATTGGGCGAGTTTGGAAAAGTGAAAGACAAGGTTAGTGTATTATGTGACAGTGCTATCCATTTGGCTATCTATCTAGCTTATCATAGTAAGACCAAACACATTTCTATTAAATCTCATTTTGTAAGGGAGGTTAATGATGGAGTTGGAGCAGCTCTTAAGAAAGTTTATACACAAGAAAATTGTGCAAAAATGTGTACAAAACCAATATGGTTAAAGAGGTTATGATGTAGTTTGGCTTTTCTTGGCTTGTAGAAAAAGTTATGAATGGACTTGGGAAAGGTATCAAGTAAATTGTTGTCCATGTGGAGATTGCTAAAATTGTGATGACAAAAAAAAGAGGTGAATTTTTATGATAAAAAACAAATTTATTTGAAGAGAAAATTTGGCAGCTCATGTAAAAAAGGAAGTTATATTGAAGACATTATATAGCCATGTAGCCTTGAGAGGCATATGCAATTTTGTAATGGTTTTTATGGAAATATTGTAATCTTTACCTATAAGTAATAAGAATATCGATATCTTTCCCATGGATTTTTCCTTGGCATATTGTCAAGGTTTTACCACATAAATTTGTGTCTTGTTGAATATTTTATTATTATTTTGTTTTGATATCCTTTCCATTATTTCTTTGCAATTAATTTGTGCTACAAATTTATATGATTTTTTATGATCATGTTTTTTCATTATAAATAAAACTACTTTTAATAGTATTTAAAACCCTAAAACATGGTTGAGCTTGAGAATTCCTTTGATTGCTACACAAAGATTGCATGTTCTCTTATCTTGTTCCTTTTAAATTCTAAAAGTCGCCTCCTTGTCTTCATTTTTTAGCCTGATATTCTTCTCCGCAAAAATAAACATTTTGAATATTTGAAGCTTCTATGTCTAAAAACTCTCAAAGACCTTTGAACAATGTCAGAGAACAATTATTGCTAATAAATTACAATGCAATCCTTCCATGAAAGTAGACGATCTCAATCTATTAGATTTACTCAAACTCATTGTCAAATAACTCTTTTAAATGAATGCAATTCAAACTTTCATTTTACCACCCCCATTTCAAATATATGTTTTCCAATCATATTCACGAACATGTAAAATAATAACACTAATCCCATAATATGTGGTATCTATGGTATAAGTTATGCCTATTAAAATTTGTTAGAAATATCCATGGAATAAGTTATCTATTAAAAAACAAATAACCCTTTGGTTAACTAATTGGGCATAACCATCATAGAGTACCACTTTGATACTCCAACCATGATACGTGGTTATCTTAGGATGAATACTATTCACCTTAAAATATGCCACCAAATCTCTGCATAAAACCACTCCATATTACCAAGCCATTTACATTAGTTATATATCACTATCATCAAGTATCATTTTAATACTCCAATCATGATACATTGATATAAGAAGGATGCATAATATTCACCTTAAAATATGTCACTAAACCTCTAAATAAAATTAGGTATCAATAACCATCTCATTATATAATATAGTAAAATAGTATTGATAATAATAGTCTAATTTTAAAATCACCATCAACTTGGACACCAAATTAGTGTACACCCCTTGTTTGTGGGACAATAGACCCACCTTTACACCGCTATTTCACTAATAAAGTTATCCCACTTCAGATTTCAAACTCTAGTTTATTAAGAGAAATATGTCTTTAACCATTAATTTTTTGAATCATATGTATATCATAAAACTTAACTCAAATTAATAATAAATACCCAACCCCGCACAAGATTTTCATATACCAAAATAGTTATAAAGATTAGTGTACACCCCTTGTTTGTGGGACAATAGACCCACCTTTACACCGCTATTTCACTAATAAAATTATCCCACTTCAGATTTCAAACTATAATTTATTAAGAGAAATATATCTTTAACCATTAATTTTTTGAATCATATATATATCTAAAACTTAACTCAAATTAATAATAAATACCCAACCCCGCACAAGATTTTCATATACCAAAATAGTTATAAAGATGACCACTTTATATTATATACATCAACTTCACATAAATATTCACAGGCAAATACCCAACAAATAAAGTTGAAAACAATGTATAAAGTTAGTATATGATCAATATTTGCGAGAGCCTGGACTCCAAATAAAGTGAGAGAAAATGTCTAACAATATCATTGACTTACAAAATTAGTAAGTGAGAATGTTGACGGCTTGCACATACATTTAATACTATGTAACAAAATAATTATTGGAAGTGACCATTCTAGGTGACCTACATCAAAGTCACATAAATATTAACCAGCAGATACCCATCTGTAAAGATTGTACGTGAACAGTACTGGCCAGAGCGTTGAACCCAACCGAGGTGAGACTTTTTCACCGACTCACAGAGTCCAGTAGCTGACAACGTCGACGGCTCAGTTTACAGAAGAATTGATGAAGGTGTTGGAAGGATTTGTGGCAACTACCATGATATCGATATACAAAATAATGCCATTCAGAATTTTTTTGTTTGTAGTTTTTCCTTTTTTTTTTAAGGCATATAGGCTAATACATATTTATTAAGATTAGTAATGTGCGGGTTGTATATGTTAATTGTTAGATAATGTAATTGTTTAAATTTAATGATGGGTTTATAGTTTTATAAATATTGTTCGTCAAGCACACACATGTATCGGGTAGAGTGAACATATGTGCCATCACTATCATCAAACTTTGGTGCAAATGTCATCTCCATGTTAAGTGAAGAGGTTAATTGACAAGGGTTTTAACTCACTCAACTCCATTCAATTATTCTCACAATTCAATCAATTATTCTCACAATTCAATCAATTAGCATACTACGAAGCACTTGATCTATATTATATAAACATTCATCCAATCATCAATCAACCATGATTCATTCTTCTATTGGTTTTTTTTTTCATTGCTCGAATGCTCTTTGTCAATATTTTTCCTTTGTTTTTCAATGCAAATAGAAAGAATCCAACTATTAATTGTCTTATGAGAATATCATGGAAGAGTGATACTTAATTCTAATCAATCATCCAATGAGTAACAATATATAAAGATTGAAGACTTTAGATCTAAGGGTGTATATCCCAACTTATATAACATCTATTACTCTTTTGTTGGATGCATAATGTTTTTCATGGGTGAGAAAGTTTATCTCATGTAACTATGAGAGCATGTACAAAGTATAACCAATTTGTAAAAGTGTGAAGAGTCCTCTCTTCATTCTCTTATCTCATGGGAAGTCAATCTTTCATCCTCATTTTCACAATCCTCAAGTGCATTGTCTCCAAAAGATTTTCTCATTTCATTTCATTCTCATTTTCACAATCCTCAAATTCATTATGTCCAAAAGAATTCTCATGTTACATTTGACTTAACTAGTTACTCACTATCCAAATCTATAAATGACCAATTCAACATTGTGAAGAGTGATTTGGAAATTGTGATTGAGAGAAAGATAGGTTATAGATGAGCATATAAGTTGTGAAAGCTAGGTGCATAATGTTTGTCGTTGGTGAGGAGGGTCTTACCTCATCTAACTGTCAGAGTATGCACAAAGTACAGCAAATTTAGAAAAGTGTGAAGATCCCTTCATTATCCAAGGGTGCATATCTCAGCCGCTACGACATTTATTACTATGCTATTATGCTACTAGGTGCATATGGATTTCCCTCACCAACCTTTACATGCATGCATGATTGGATTTCTAATTCAATGGAAATTGACAAGCTTCATTTACGGAACATGTTGAAAAAAATAAGTTCCTAAGATAACACTGGGCAATTGAGGATTACATTCCCATAGATGTCCTTTCCTCTCTCTCTTATGGAATCAAATCCCCCTTATATTCTTTGTAACCATTATGGACATCTATACATGATATTTAAGCATTAACATTTATATAGCTTGAGTGCATTTGCGGTAAGTCTATTACATGGCCATATAAACTTTATTTACAACCATATTCCTATATAGTCATTCTCTAATTATTATATAAATATATAATAATTAACAATAAGTGATGCATTTAATGTGTTTTTTCTATTCATCAAATTTTATAGCATTGTAAAAAAGATGTTAGTAGTATTCTATTGATATCATCCCAACTTAATAATCATGTTCAAACAATGTCATTTTATCAATAATAATGTGACATTAATAGCATGTAATTAGTTGTGTATTTGTTAATTGGGTTTAGTTTAGATGGTTAAGAGGAGAAGTGTTACCCTCCCCAATGAGGCTCAACCCCTACAAGTGACATGTTGGTCTCTTAACAAGTATTATGTATATTGTTATAATGACTTTGCGTCCTATTGTTGACCTAACCTTGTGCCCTTAAGAATTGAGGTTTAACCTAGCTACTATCCTTGGAATGAGGGGAAGT
>APFE030430858.1:8745-31139 GCA_000404065.3 Pinus taeda
GGAATCACTACATATCGTGACCGTCGGATTGTAAGTTACAAATGTACATAGTAAAGAAACACACTTTACCTAACTCTATAGTAGACCAAGTTATACTTAACTATTCCTATGTGTCGGAATATCCTAACACCCATTGTATAGATTTAATGCTTGAGGACATTGATAAGCTTCATTGGATACATGAGGTTGTGGAGAAGGAAAAATACATAACCAAATACCTATACAACCACATTATTGTCCTAAACACCATGAGAAAATATACTGAAGGTAAAGAAATTGTTTGACCTGCAGTGACTAGATTTGCAATAAATTTCATATCTTTGCAATTTGTTCTTGAGTAAAAGATAAATCTGAAGAGGATGTTTTTGGGATCTGAGTGAATGGCATCTAAAAATTCCAAGACCCTTGAAGGCATTGAAGTTTTTGCACTTTTGTTTAATGACGGTTTCTAGAAAGACACCGAAGAGATTATTGTTGTGATGGAGTCCCTTGTTAGAGTTCTCAGGTACTTCAAGTCTTTTAACTTTTTCATGTTTTAAATTTCATTTCAAGCTTCTTTTTATTTTCAATGTTTCATATTAATTTAAATTTGAAATCTTGGACTTTCAGGATGGTTGATGGTGACAAACCTGCTATGGGTTACATTTATGAGGCAATGGATCTCACAAAGGAGGCCATCAAAAGAATATATGGGGATGAAGAGGCAAAGTATATGCCTCTTTGGGACATTATTGATGCACATTGGGATAGGAAATTGCATTCCCCTTTACATGATGCTAGGTACTTCTTAAACCCATAGTATTTTTATGATAAGAGCAAATTTAATGAGGATGGGGAGGTTCACAGAGGACTTATGACATGCATGGAAAGGTGCTTCCCTGATCCAGAATTTCAAAATCATGTCTTTTCCCAACTATAGGATTATAGAGCACCACCTAAATTATTTTCCTATACCAGTGTTATACGAGAAAGGTCTAAGGTGTTGCCAGGTACCCTTTGAGGCTTGAAGGCTTTGTCAGTTCATTAAATTTGTTTAAACTTTATTTTGTATGTTAAATGTTTTATTAAGTTTTGTTGTCTTTTCAATTTTTTACTATTTAGTATTTAGTACATCTACTCATGAACCCTTGCCACCTACCAGGTCTTTGGTGGCAAAACTTTTGTAGTGATACGCCAGATTTGAAGAGATTTTTCATTCGAATCTTAAACCAAGCATGCAGTGCTTCAGGTTGTGAGTGCAACTCGAGCATGTTTGAGAAAATGCATTCTAAGAAGCGCAACCAATTGACAGAAAAGTGCTTAAATGACCTTGTATTTTTCCATTACAATCTACAACTTTGCAATAAGAAAATACTAGGTGAGAGCTTGAATTAGAAGGTTTCATAATCTGATTTGGAATTTAAAGTTTAAACTTTAAAGTTCAAAGTCAAACTTAAATTCACATTTCATGTCTCATGATAATGATAGATTTGGATCATTCACCAATAGACCTTGAAGAGATAGATTTGCAAACTACAAATGCAATAGATTGGGTCCAATTAGAGGAGGCTCCTCTTTTAAGCCTACATGACTTGAAGAACTTTGAGAGTCAAGCAAGCGGAGGAGTGGGAGGAATCGCTTCTAGTTCTCACTCTTAAGAGTATTAGACTCTTAGTTACTAACTTTTTCTAATTAGTATGTAGTTGTTTGTAAACTTTTAGAAGCAGTTGCTTCTAGTTCTATGTAGTCACTAGTTAGGAGTCATGACTTAGTACTTTAGATCATGTTTGGACTCATAACATATATGAGATGCTTATTCATTCATGATATTTTGGACATCTATTGATATTATGAATTGTTTGGACATGGATTTACTGAATATCAATGAAAAATGTTTTCTTTTTTTTTTTTTTTTTCAATATATGTGTATATTTTTATTTATTGAATTCACTAATTTTTTCCTGATTTTTTGTTTCCAATTTTTCCCTAATCTGATTAAAACTTTTAGCTCTTTTGCCTCACCAATTTATTGTCTATTCCAAGTCTGGTAACATTGGTTACAAGTTTCATTCTTCACTTATGAGTGCTAAGGTGTGCTAGAGAGTGCCAATGCATGTTGAGGAGTGTTAGGGAGTACTAGGACAACACATGGGAGCACTAGGTCAAAATGCATGGAAGTGAATGAATATGAGGGTGTGTTGAGGAGTGTCAATCAATGCTAGTTGTCATGCCAAGGAGGGAGTGACAAGGTATGCTAAGAACGAGTAAGGCATGCCAGGGAATATCAGGGAATGTCAAGAAGTGCTAGAGTGTGCTAGGTAGTTTCGGGGTGTGCTAACATGCGCCAAATAGTGGCAAGGCATTCCAAGTGCTAAGACATGCTAGGATGTGTAGGGTGTCAGAGTATGCCAATATGCGTCAAAGAGTTTCAAGGCAAAAAAAGGAATAACCAAGCTAAAATGAAAGGAAATGAACACATAAGAGGGTTAACAAGTCGGGACTTTATCTTTTTCAAAAGGGACATGCTAGGCACAATAATAATATGTTCTAATACATGCCAAGTGCCAATGTGTGCCAAGTGCTAATTTTTGTCAATGCAATATTATGCCAAGGATTTCCAGGGCATGTTGGGGACTACAAGGAATACCAACACATGATAGGGGAGTGTTATGCTATGCTATGGCATGCCAACATGTGCTTTAGCATCCTACTCATGGAAAGATGTTCTAGGTACAAAGATGTTCCAAGACATGTGAGGTGCCAAGGAATGTTAGTGTATTGTTCCAAAGCATGTTAATGTGTGCCATGAGTGTTGAGGAGTGCTAGGTCTCTCTCATTAATAGAACTGACAAAGCTTGACTATGTATTAAATAATATAGTTCCTAGACACACTAGTGGAACTTTATTTAAAGGGAATTTTGTAGATAATAAACCTAATAGAGATGAATCATGTGTTGACTCATAGGAAGACTATATTCTTATGACTTGAGGGAAATGATACACACTAATTACTTCTTAACAAATTGATTAGCTATTATAACCACTATGACCTTGGACACATAATGAAAAAGACTCCAGAACAATGGTCTTAAATTATTATATTTTGACAAAAAATATAGTAACAAGTACATAACATCATCAAAAACTCATTGGAATGATCAATGATGATGAACATTTTTTGACCATCACCAAAAGTAACCAAAAAGAGCATTGGTGAGGGTCAATAAAAGAATGTCACTCAAAGTGTCACCAAAGAGAGAATTAGTGATGGGCCTTTAACGACCCTCACCAAAAGTGTCACCAAAGAGAGAATTAGTGATGGGAAATTAATGACCCTCACCAAAAGTGTCATTGAAAATGGATTTGGTGGAAAACCTTAAAGGATCATCACTATATACACTTACAACAATGATTTTTGAAAGATCGTCACCATATGCGACATTGGTGATGGACCTTAAAGGTCCGTCATAGGCATGAAGTGTCATCAAAAACTCATTGGAATGATAAATGATGACGAACATTTATTGACCGTCACCAAAAGTAACCAAAAAGATCATTGGTGACAGTCAATAAAAGATCGTCACTAGAAATTTCACCAAAGAGAGAATTAGTGATGGGGCTTTAATGACCCTCACCAAAAGTGTCACTAAAGAGAGAATTAGTGATGATCCTTTAACAACCCTCACCAAAAGTGTCACTGAAAATTGCTTTGGTGACAAACCGTAAAGGACCATCACTATATACACTTACAACAAAGCTTTTCTAAAAGCCGTCATCATATGCGACATTGGTGACAAACCTTAAAGGTCCGTCACAAGCATGACCCTCACCAATGACCTTTTTTCTTGTAGTGGTTGTCCGTGATGGTGTTTGTTTGTCAATTGTGACATCCTACTGAAGTGAACTCTTGCCTCTGTTGCATCCAGGTACACTGATATGGCTCCTTTGTCTAAATTGTCTAATAGCATGTGCATGGTCATCCTTGGTATGACCAGATTGACAACATGTTGATGCATAGTGTTTGCGCTGATCTCCAAGCATGTGTTGGTGTCCATGCACATCAACTTCTCAAAATACATGTTCAACTCCAGTTTGACTTGCTTCTTGTCTTCGCCTCGGTGAGTGTGCCAAATGGACGGGATCACATGCGTGCACACAATGACATGCATGCTGCTAAATTCCCTTACATGCGATCAACAACAATCCTCACCATGTCTACTCTGTGCTAGTTGTTGGGATGGATCCATAACTTGTATGTGCATAGTTTCATTCATCTGTGCATGTTGCGCCCCTTGTTGTACCTGTTCATGCGCAACTGTTTCTCTCCTCAATGAAACTCATGTTTTTCCTTCAATTTTTTCTTCAACACATGAAACTCCTTCTCTGTTATGTTCTCTACCTACATGCAATCTTCATGTCGTGTTGTCACCTCATAGCCTCAATATCCAAAGCTACTCTTGTCTTGCATCTTTTCTCTGCCTCTATGTTTTCAACAACCTTCCTCTTGCGCTCGTCACATGCAGGTGTTTTGCGTTCTGCTACTATTGATGGTTTTTCTCACTGTGATGTCGTTTCCATTGATCTTGACATCCTTATCCATGAACAACTTGATGTCTTCATGGATAAGCAAGTTCATAGATACTTAACAGACTACATCCCTAGTTGCTCTCTTAACAGTGTCTTTGACTCTGCTCTTCTGGAAGTCATTGTACTTGTGTTGCTGAGAGATAGATGAACACCTATGATGCTTGGAGACATAACAACACTTATGGAAAGAAATATGTTAGTCGAAAACCAAAACAAACTTGAGGACTGACTTGCAACATACCTGTGTGATTAAACGTGAAGGTTGCACGATTTCTCTCGGGAGGTCAGGTGACTAACTTCCAAAACTTTGCAAGGCACAATATGGGCTATCGAGAGGCTAACTAAATGATGGAACTGTGCAATGCACCCATCCTAGCCTACTAAGGACTGAAACTGTGCAATGTGAAATTTCAGTCATAAGTGACATACAACCAAAAAATTGCATGCGTAGTTTCTGGGGTCAGTAGGACACTGCCTCCAAGAATTGTACTATGCAAGCTCGGAGGTCAGCACTAGACTAGGCTTGGACAATTTTTGGAGGGAAGGAAACGCCTTCGCTTCTGGAAATGCGCAGTACTAGCTAGGCAATGCACGGTCTGGGCTAAGGCAGCCCAGTCTAGCCAACGAGCGATTGAAAACATGAGAAGTCTGAATGCATTGTGAGATGAGTGCAAACTAAAGTGAATTTTTATACATGTAAAAATCAAGTTGAGGATTCAAAAAATGAGAAAGCATGCATGTGTCTGAAGCAAGTCACTGCAACAACGATCGTTCATGCAAGAACAGTGTCATGCATGGGACATCAGTGAGATTTGGACAAAAACTGAAACAGTGCTTCTACAAGCTAACATACATTAAAACGATAGCAAAAGTTCACTGAAATCAATAAGACATCACTCACATAAAGAGAAACACAAAAAGCAACAAGAATGTTGCGCAAGACATGTAAAGAAGGCTTACCCCAAAACAGTTGAGCTGAATGTGCCGACGAGTACTAGATGCAATGTGGAATGTTAGAGTTGCAAGTTCGATGTGAGGAATGAGTTCCGCAGTGTTTGGTTGATGAGTTTTGATAAAATCAAGGTCATCACATGCATGCCACAAATATATGAAAAGCGACACTTGGTAGGAGGTTTCTGAAAGGATCCCTGCATGTAACCACCATTTACTAAAAATAGATCCCTGAATCAAGGGATTCCTTTACATACTTCTTTGGGAAAAGCATTCCATGCATGAAAATTAGTTTTTCTCGGTCTTGGAGGGAACGGGTCAAGCTAAAGGCACATGCATCAATTTACAAGCCTAGGATGAAAATCTACATAGTTTCTGCGCATAGCATAGATGACTGTCCTAGAGGGATTGCATAATTTCTAGGAGGAACAAGTGACTGTCTCCTAGGATTATGCAATTTTTGGGTTGAGAAGCTGTCCTGGGTCAGACCTCACATTTTTCTCAAGGAAGCATGTCTAACAGTATTGCATAAATTTTAAGCCCAACACGTTACGTGGCTAGATTGGTGCAATTTATGCTAGCTGGTGGGCTGGCTATCCCAGAGAGATTGCATAATTTTTGGGAGAAGAAAATTATTTCTGCCCAGAATTTTGCAATTTCTAGGATGAGCAGTTTTCTTATGATGAATTGCACAATTTTTTAGAGGAATACTGCCAGGAAGAATTGCGTAATTCTAGGGCCCAACTAGGTTTGTGCAATTTCTGGAGTGAATGTTGGTTCCCCTCCAGAATTGTACAATTCTCAAAGGGAGCTGCTCAATCATCAACTAATACTAAGTCTGGAAAGCAGCCTATGAAGGGGGTGGAACAAACTTGCATGCACATGCTAACAAGACTCTATGAAATAGATGAAGCTGATGTGCTTGATAGTGCAAGACATGTTGTTGAGGATGGTCAGTATGGAGGCTCCAAATGAAGCTAAGAAAAAATTTTGGAGGGTGGTTGTAGCCACTAAAACAAAAGTGTATGTTGTGAGGGATTAAGTGTGTGAAGAGAAAGTCCCTAACCAATGTGACTGAGGAGACTCTTCAGACTGCAGAGGACTCTATGTCATTATGCCACATTTAAACTATTATCTAGATTTGGAATGTTGGCTTTAGGCATTCTTCCTTCAACTTTAGAAGCATTATATTTATTGGGAATTTAAATTAAAAGTAATGGTAACTTACACATGATGTTTTTTGTAAGTTTACCAGTTGAATTGCATTGTAAATGGGTGAAGTTTTGGTAGAAACTGACACCCTTCTTGAGTTTCATGCATGGAGGATCATTTATTTATAAAGTTATTCATCCTCTCATTTTGTATGTCATAAGAGGGGATTGACAATGAGGCTTCTAGTTTTGAAGCCCTATTAATCAATCATGTACAAGCGAGTATGAGTAACAATGATACCAACTTCTCACCTTATATTTGATAAGGGGGAATTGATGATTAGCTACCAGTTTCAAAGAGCTTAGGCCACAGTTAGAGAAACACCAAAAATAGAGCCTCAAGCCTAGACCAAAATCAAAGTGGCAACTAGAGTCAAAGTTATGAGCGTGATTTTGTTTATGGTCATATTCAAACTGGTATGAGGAGCACCTCCACTAGTAGAAGTCTTCAGCTTCTAACTGGATTTGGAATTGTTCCAGGAACTACACTAAGCATTCTAGGGTTGGTGGTCAACCTTAAATCATCGTTGGTTGAGACCTTAATGGTCCCCCTTTTCAAAAAAATAGGGAGAACTTCCTCTAGCATAATACTTTAGCTTCTAGATAGATTTGGAATTGTTCCAAGAACTTCACCGATCATCCTTAAATCACCACCAGTTGAGACCTTGATATTTCCCACCTTATATCATCATTTAAAAGATCACAATTAGTCAATTATCGCCATTAATATTTTGCATTTTTTCTCTCTTCTTGGACTCATACATACCCTTTTGGATTAAGGTGGGGAATTTTAGACACCTAATCGACTAAGGGTTATCGAGTGGAAGGTGAACCATCAAGGGGAGTCCAAGAGACCTTCGAAGATAAATTCGATGACTCAATGTATTTAAATGTAAAATATTTCTGAATAATAATACATTTCATGCTTATCATTCATATATGGTTGCACATTCCAATAAATATGATGTATCTAGAGTTTTTGTGCATTTTCTATGGTTTTGTTGTATATTATACAATTTATACTAATGGTTGGATAAATGAATGAGTTGTGGATTTTTTAATGAGTTTTTGGAAAATGTCATGTGTTATTATTTTGTGGTTGAAGCATAATGTAAATAACAGTGTTAATGTATAAATGAAGCTATGTTTCCCTCTTTTGTGGTAGAGTTAGCTTTTGTGTTTGCATAGTGAAATTATGTCAAATGGTTACTTTTTTGGTTAGAAAATGTGTTTTCACTTAACTAATGTGTCATAATTTATTGGGAATGATCAACGCTTGTTGTGAAGGTTTATGAACGTAATTCTTCTCAAATGGATACCTCTATGCCATATAATGGTAAATATTGTAGTTTGGGGTTGGTTTTTGGGAGCCAAAGTCGTATTAATTTCCCCTTTTCCCTTGCATAACCTTCAAATATTCTTGCAACCCCATCAACATACGTCAGGTGACATGCCACCTACTTGTAGGTGTTGAAAATGATAGTTTCTAGGGGGTTTTGTTGGCTTAACTCTGAACCCTGGGTCACCACTGTGTGCCAAAAATCCATTCCCATAAAACTACGTTCTTCATGAACATTTATTAGTGTTGGTGATTCAATGATGGCCTCGATCTTTCTAGGCTCCACTGCAATACCCTCCCCAGAGATGATATGTCCTTGATAGTAAATCTTGGACTGGTAAATTGAACACTTTGATCATTTCCATAAATTTGGTTATCTCTATGTTGGTGTGAAATTTCCTGGAAGGTGTACCAAAAACACTTCACTTAAGTCACTAGGTGACAAGTGACCTTAACAACACTTTGATGGCTGCTTACAATTCAGATCTGCAACAAAAATGGAGAAACTTGCAACAAAAACATATACAATCCAGAATAATAGATAACATTAAAGATATCCAATGTAATAACCCAAATGGAAAGACTTTAAAATTAACAAATTCTTTATTAATAACACCTAGTGAAGGAGATGTACAAAAAGGGTATGTAAACACCCCTCTGTGGGAGGGTCCTTTGATGTCTTTGATGTTTCAGTAATCGATCTTATCCCTCAATATATGAAAAACCCAAAACAATGTGAAGGACTCAAATGGGAGAGCAAAGAAAAGATACAATAATGGTGACGATGATAATGATCATGGTGACGAATGAATAGAAAATTCTCCTATTTATAACAAAGTATTGAGTTAATCTTGATAATGGAGAATAATAAAATAATATTGACCAAACCAAGGTCTAACCATTAGAAATACATTATTATATTTATTGGAAAGAGAAAAGACATTTAAAATTGTTAAATATCTTTATTTAGAAATAAATAACAAATAAAATGATTTATAAAAATGGTGTGAAATTGAAATAATTATTAAATAGCAATTTAAAAATTATTCCAATAATGAAAATAAGGAATAATAAATAAATAGTGATTTATTTAATTATTCCTAGGGGATTTAGTCAAATGTGACAAGGAATAATTATTTAAACAATGATTTAATAATTATTTCTCGAGAAAATTAAATAAATAATGATTTATCTAATTATTCTCATGTTTTTTTTATTTAAATCATAAAATAATTTAATAAAAGTGGTTTAATAACTTATTTTCCACAATGAAAGTAATTTTACTATGGTAAAATTAATCCTACATGGTGTATTTTGATCTGCCTAGTTGGAAATGGCTAAGTGATCATTTTTCATGATAACACTCTATGTGACAGCCCCTTTGGGAAAATTTCGCCTTACAAAAATTGCAAGTATTTCATGTATTTTTATTATAAATTAAAAGGCCTAAGCATTGGGACACAATTTCAGATTTTTAGGAATGAGATTGCTTGGGATTTGGAGGAAGCTTGATTATTTCATGACAGACATTGAAGTTTTGTAGGTGTGTGTACAAATTGATTGATTATGCCACTAATCTAGCTAAAGAAGAACGACAAGGACCCATGCTTGACTTGGATAAATCTACAAGGCATAGAAGACAAAAATTTAGGAGTGATGGGTTGTGTTGGTAGAAGGGCCAATTGAATTCAACCGCGTAGGATAAAACCATTGTAGCCATGAAGAAAGGGGTGATGAAAAGGTCTGCCCATGCAACAAAAAATGGTTGCAGTTGTGTAATGGAGGATACCATCACACTTAATGCACAGGAAAGGAGACAATAATTCACCCAAATGACACTCCACACATGGAAATGGAGGAAACATTCGTGAAGAAAGAATTTTGATGTAGGAAGGAGAGATTGTCTTAAAGTAGAGAGAGAAAAATAGAGAACACAAAGGAATATTGCTAAGAGAAATGAGGAAGAAAAAGGAGGAAAAATATCTTAGGAATAAAATGGTAGATGTATGATTGTGTTATATAGAAGAGAAAGCATAATACAGGAGGAAAGGAGTAGAAATTTATGTGTAGCTTCCCAAAGGAAACAAAAGAAATAACAATTTAGTTGAGCATTGGGAGGTGGTGAGGATATCTCTCAGGTGAGGACAATAGTATTTGTATTATCTGTAATACTGAAGGGTGGATATGTTTCTCTCTAGATTCCCTTAACATCTTGGGTGGAGGCCAGTTCCTTGGATTAATGATGAGGGGAGAGTTCTTTAGCACCCCTCACCTTGTTTCTAGTTTTACAGTGGGTTTTGGATTCTTGGGATTAGGTGAAACCACAGTGTGAAATAATTGTTGACGGTGGAGGTGAGAAGCCTTTGGATTCCCTCATTCGGTTTGGGTGGGGGTGAGCTTGTCAATTTATGTGCCTCAACTCGTAGTGGTAGTGCCAAAGTTCTTATTTAAGTAGTTGAAGGGTGGAGGTGGTGGACCTTTCGATTCCCTTATGAGACATTTTCTATGAAGTAGTTGAAGCATGGAGGTGGTAGATGTTTAGATTTCCCTTGTGAGATATTGTTTGTAGGAAGCAGTTGGTGGGTGGAGGTGGATGGTCCTCTAGAGTCCCTGCTTTAGTTGGTAGAATCAGTTAATCCCTTAAGCAATCATCCTCAAGCTCCAGAATTTGGCTCAGGTGTGACTACTATAATAAATGATTGGCTAAAATATGTTTGTGTTTGGGTGGAGAGTTGAAGTCCCAATCCCAGTTGATTGGTTCATTTATCAAAGATAAGTGTTCACTTACAATTCTCACGTTTTGAATGCTTTATGTTTGTGTAATGTGATGATTTATCATGGTTTTTAATGTTGAGGAATGAGTTATTCATGTCTAAATGAATATTTTTTTTTAAAAGGCATTGATATGGAATGGTCTAGATTCCTTTGTTGAATTGAGTGTAATCCTAGTCTAAATGGCTTGTATGAAAGGAATGTGTGAACCTTGTCAATGTTTGGATGAGAACTATAGTCTCAATTCATGAACATTGAAGAGATGGGTAAATATTTGTAATGAATATACCATGTTAAAAGAAATTCTATTATGTTTGTTTCTAATATATGATTTAGGAAGGCTATATGTTTTTCTCAGGGTAATGTGTTGATTTAATACCTATTATTTGTTGGGGAAAATGAATTTCTGTATAATGCCAGGTTATGTGTTATGGATGAGGAAGGTTCATTTCTTGGCAACTAATGTATCTTGTTTACTCATGGTTCATGTTGATTATATATGTAGCAGAACATTGTTAATTGGATAAATTAATGGCCAAGGATGTGAATCTAGCATGAAAAATGTATCAAAGGTGTTTTAAATATGTTTATAGGAATGGGATTATTTATGTGTTCATTCAAGGCTTGGAATTTGGCTTAAGGTATGTGTGTGATGATATGAGCACATCATTGTTAATTAAATAGATAAATAAACTAGAAATTAATTTGCTATTTGGCCCTGATTTAAATCCTATAAGCTCATGAGGAAATGTTATGTTTATGTGTGTGTGTGTGTGGGGCCAAGTTCAACTTGTGTTTAGTTTATACATATATAGACAGATGGTCAATATTGGTTGGATTTTGATTAAAATATCAGAAGAGATGACATATGTTTTACTTAGAGATGCATGTGCATTGGTCTTATGGTCATGGTTGGGTTTCGAGGAAGCTCAAGAAGGATAGTTGAAAGGGTTGGATTATGCCCTTGTATGATAAAGGTTGTACATTGAAGGTCTAGGTGAAGTACCTTAAAAGTGAATTAGCAGTCCCTAAGCTTATGGGGCTATAATATTTGAGTCTAGAGTGCAAGACTTCAAAAGGAATCACTTAACCCCTCTTTAATCCCATGACTAGGCGTCATGATCAAACACATAGGAGAAATCTAGATCGTCAATGGGAAAGCACTTGTGGCCATTGGATGGACCCAAAAATGAATTTCCTTGTAAGTTCCAGGAGGAGGCACATTTTTGATCTCGCCCAGATATATTAACTGGGATGATGTGGCAATGGGGCTAGATGGATACCCAATATGAAGTAACGGAGGAAAACCTTGAATTCTTTATGACATGAAAAACATATGTACAAGGGGTTAGAACTCGTGAGTCATGGTGGGACCTAAATTTATGTGGTGTGATGAAGCATGACATCACCTTGGTGCTTAGGATTAGTGATGTCACCTCAAAATCTTGGACCCTAGAGATATCGAGCAAAGGACATAGTAGAACGCTTGGGATTTGATTCTTGGGATGACGTGGCACATGGGCTTGTTTAGTGAGGACAAGTGTTGTGTGGCATGAACAATTTGGTTTAGTATTCAAGGGGAGGCTAAGCTCTAGTACGAGAATTATATTGCAATGTAGCCTGGAGAGTCACCCCCGACCATTGCAATAGGAAATGACATTGAAACCCATCGAGATTATATTTCTGAGATGATGTGGCCATAGAGGGCATGCACCCACATACATCATATATATATATCTTATAGTTTTGGGCCATGTGAGCAATGGAACAGGGTTCCTATGAGTGTTCAAGGTCATGGGTAGGTCAACATCTTCTACTTGGCATGATATGGCATATGACTTAGGTAGCCATGTGGGCACCATATGGCAGGTTACATAACAACACTATCAGATATGTTAGATTTTAAATGCCCATATCTTTAGGTCTGGGAGTCAGATCGAAGTAAATTTTACGTCATTGGAAAGGTCTCAATGAGATCAACATGACAATGTCATCCATTTTAGGTTTTGATAAAGTTGAAAAAGGTTGAAAAATTTAGACCCCATTTCCATAATGGGACAATGGAGGTTGGTTCAGTTTAGTAAATGCCTCTTGCTACCCTTAATTGTGGCTAGGGATAGTAAGGGGTAAGTTACATAGTGGTATCAGAGATTCCAAGTTCAACACTTGGACTAGATGGGCTCTATTGCAGATGAAACAAAGCCAAGGGTGCAAATTTAAACCTTTGAAGTAAAATTGGTTCCCTATTATGAAATTTAACAAAGTGGTAAATATAATTATTATATCTCTAGAGATGGAATGGAGCATAGTTTTTGGGCACCTAGTTAAAGGTAAATAATGATTTCATACTACTCATAACATTGACTGAGGATTTTTTGTCGTTTATGGCATTTGATTGTTGCATTGCATGGTTATTGCAATAATGTTGCTAGCATGTCGTTTGAGTGTAGAAATAACACAAAATTTGTAGCTTCTAATGAATTCAGACTAAAATCAATAGACAAATCTCTTCTAGTAAATTAAGTGGAAGGAAAACTGACAATAGAAACACGTGCAATCATTCAATCACAATGAAAATAGATTTTACTCGAGAACCGAACTGGGAAACACACCTCCTCTATTTGTATTATATCATATGAGAATAATGATTTATTACAATGACAACTTCATTGCTTGAATCTCCCTCTGCACTACAATATTGATATCCTTCTTACGAAGAACTGCTCAATACTTAGCCAAATCAACTTGCAATGCAACTCTTATTTTCTTGTGTAATTCAACCCCTAAAAAATAGGGAAATATAATATTTCCTTGCACAATTCCTAAGATAAATATCTCACCTACTCAATGCAAACATTGTACACTCACTAGTATACAATAATGAATAAATTATGCCTTTTCTCTCTAACTTCACTAGGAAATTTGAGTTGCATGGATTACTAGGGCTATTTTTAGTAAATTGACTAGTTAACAAAGAGATCAGTGAGTTAAAAATAATCACAACTACTCAACTGAACTCATACTGACTCTATTATAACTAGAGCTCAGATAATTGAATTTCACTAAAGATAACACCTCTGTATAGCTAAATATTAGCCACCAACTTGCACACAACTCTATTTCTATCTCACAAAGTTAAATTGAATGACTTTATTGAGTGATTTTGGCATGTCTCTCTTGCTAACTTCTTGACAACTCATCCTGTTAAAGCGGAAATTTGAATTTCTCCATCTGAATAAGGCATAAGTCAAATGAAGCCATTTATTTAGATAATTTAAGACTACCACTTATCAAGAAAATGGTTATGAACGACCCTAATCCTACTCCTGGGGAACTCGAACTTGCCTCTTGACAAATCCTTTGTCAAGATGTTTTGTTCTGCTCCATTGTAGGAATGTATTGTAAGATAACAATCATCCTCTGCACACAATCTCTAAGGTGATGGTACATGATATCTATATTCTTGGAACAATGTAAAATTTGAAACGAGAACTATAAACTCAAAACGGGAACTCTTGCCAAAAAACCCAGAAAAAATTAAAAAAAAAGTGCTAAAAACAAAAAGTGTGTATACTTGAACGATGGTTTTTTTTTAGGGTCAATTTTGAACATATTTTAAAAATGGCAGTGAAAACAATTTTTTTGTGCGAAAAACACCCTAAAAACAAAAAGTGTTGATACTAGAATGATGGTTTTTTTCTTAGGGTCAATTTTCAACGTTTTTAAAAAATCTCGTAAAACCCAATTTTTATGTGCAAAAACAGTTGTTTTTGAGGAAAAAAACACACTATTTTTTTTGGTAGAATAACATTTTTCTTTCCTAAGTATAATTTCAACATGTTTTAGTAATGACGATAGAGATAAAATGATGGGATCTGAAACACATTCAAATTCTATTAGTTTTCATGCATGTTGTTAAACATATAATAACATGACTCTAGAGATCGCTAAAATTCTAAGTTCTTTCAACCATAACATTAAAGATACAAAAAAAAATTGGAAAATTTTCAACCATAAAATTAAAAAACCATGACATTATGAACAAATTACACGAATAAATTAATCAAAATGTCATTATTTGTAGATTGAATGAAACATACATTATGTCTCTAAGTTATTGTTGCATTGTAGATATTCTAAACAATAAAAATAATCATAATTAAAACATATAATCCAACAACATAAAAATGATTCATAACTTCTGATTTAACACCATATGGAAATCAAAATTTTTATTTCAAGATAAGATGCAAACATCAATTATATAAACTATCTTAGATAATTATTCAAAATCACTCATATTTTCTTGCACACCATCAGAATTCACATCTTCAGATGAATGACTGGATGCAAATGAAGATTATCCATATTCTTCTCTTTCATCAACTAGTGCCCGATCTAAGTCCACATGCATCCCCACTATTTCAGGTTTCAAAATTCTTCTGGATCTATGACTGGTTTCAGCAGACTCCCATCTCAAAATTGTTCCTTCTAGTAACAATATTTTCATAATCTCTATCTTCTTGAAGCGAAGATTTCCTCTCTTTGTAAATTGAAGTCATAAACAAGTATGTCAACATCCTCCAATTTTAAGAGGTATGTGCGGCAATGATTTATATTTGTACCCTTTCTTTTTCTCATTCCACCAATTTTTTTATTAACTACCATCTCTAGCTTATACACACCATTGAATGGGTGTGTATTTGTGGCATACCATTGTACTTCAACACATGTAACATCTTAATTTTCTGTAATGACCTTTATAACCTTAGCAACCTAGAATGGATAGCCATTGGGATCTCCATCTGCTAGCATTGTGATCATGCAACCCTGCTTAATATCTTGTATTGAACCCTTTTAAAGGTCTTCCATGGCTTCACGTTATGCACAATACTTTCTGGAACCAATATACATCTCTCTTTCCTCTATCTGTGAGAATTAATAATACCTTGAGATTGTTGTTGTTCAACAATGTTTCTTTCCTCATGTTCATTTGACACATTTTGTGGTCAAATAAATGGATTTTTCAAAGGTATATCTCTTTTTTTGTTCTTGAAATGATATCACTTTGATTATTGAAAAAGGACTCCCATGAAACTGAATCAGAAATATCAAAGTACTCATATGTATATCTAATCAATTTTTTAATTTCTTCTAGGCAATCAGAATAATTTATATCTTTATTCTGTTTGCGTGCAATATGAGCTTCAACAACTGATTGTAATAACAATATATTTGATGCAAATATTGGATGATATGGAATGGACTTAAAAAATTCCAAACCTAATGACAGTGTCCATTCTATAGTAGTTGAATACTTCTTGCCCCATATTAGTGTTTTCCCATAAAAATTTTTATACGAAATGATGTTGGAAGCTAATTTCATTAAGTTTTTCAATGCATTTCTCCACACCATGCAATCCCAGAATAAACCTTCGCATGTCAACAATTTCTTCCAATGCATCAAAAGTAGGCTTTGGCATGTATGATTTCTTAATAGATTAAATTAATGACGATGAGCTCCCGACTTCCTTTCTCCTCAATATGACTAAAAAACGACTGAACATATGATCAATATGGTCATGAGTGTGCCCAACAAGAAGGAAACAAACCTTTACCTTTTTAAAAATTCTCAATTCAACAAGCATGTTTAGATATCCAAAAATAATTTGATTTTTGTTTTCACGGCAAGTGTTGTCTGATTGTAGATACAAAACTTCAGGAAGATTACCAGACCAATGAGAAAGCACATCATGAATTATGGTTATTGTCAAATTTGCATCATTATGAATATTTGGAGATGTGAAGTACACCCGTGCCAACATTTTCCCATTGAATACCATACAACCGGCCAAGTGATACTGAATAAAATTTTCCTCCCGTAAATTTTTGGGCGTGCGAACAAAATGTGGTAAAAGTGTTTTCTTCTGGTCCATACCATCAATTATCAAACCCAAATATTTATTCAGATTATCATAACACTTCTTTCAATTCTTGTACAACTTTTTCCTTTCACTTTTTTTGTTGTTCGCAATGCTCCTGAAGTTCTTTGACAATGAAATCTACACAACATAAAAGAAAGTCATTAAGAAATATGTTTTCATAGTTGATGACTATACAATTTTAAAAGTTAAATTTATGAATGCTTACCTCTTTCTGACCCTTCACATTTATCCCTTTTTTATTTAAGAGAAGAACATGTACTACAAATCCAAATCTTTGTCTCCTTAGGAATGCAAACATTGTTGAATTCTTTCTTATATACCTTCACAAAATATTGATCTGTAATAAATTGACCATGTCCCTCAACACCTTCTGCATATTCTTCGTATAAGTTATAGATTTCTCATATTGAGAAATTATCTGGAATATATGTTGTCTTTCTATTTGGCATACACTCTCCATGCTTTGAAAAGAAATCTTTCATCCATGACATTGCAGTATTTGATAATGGCCCATAATGTCGTTTATGATGTAGTTTTGAATAAAATGTGGGATCTTTTTCCAAATTTTCTTGGATTCTTGAGAGACAAAAATTATCCATTGAATGAAACATTTTGAAAGCCTTTCTACAGATAAATAAAGACCCAATATGATAATCATAACCTGACAATGTAGATTGCATGCACCCCACTAAATATGGATTTTGCATGATTTCATTCATTGACACATATATCTTCCTTTTCTCTAATGAAAACTTTAAATCCATATGTTTCAAGCAATATTTTTGACAACATTGACGTGAAATGAGAGCATTGATAGAACTTCTTCTCATAAGCTATTCTGCTCTACCCCTTGTATAACTAGAACATCATGGATTGATATGAAAATGTTTGCTCCTACTCCTCGATACAGTATTTCCTAGCAACATCTCCATCATTGGATCATCATTTGTATAAGCATTCTCATCATCATTCAAAGGAATGTTATCCTCACTATGATCATCTATGGTTTTGAAACACTGACTTGGAGGATATTCTTCATCTTCCCCTTCTTCAATGCTACTATCATAGTCCTTAGAATTAGGACTAAATGGAAAATTTGACTCGATGTTTATTGGATATTCTTCATCATGTGCATTTTCAGTGCTCCTCTCATAGTCCATAAGATTAGGATTACGTCGAAAATGTGATTGTTTACTTGCTGAAAATTCTACATCTTTCCCTTTGTCACGGCTACTCTCATAGTCCTTAGGATTAGGACTAAGTGGAAACTGTGACTCTTTATTTATTTGAAAATCTTCATCATGGTCTTCATCACTGTTTCTCTCATAGTCTATAGGATTAGGACTAAGTGGGCACTGTGACACTCTATTCATTTGAAATTCTTCATCATGTTCTTCATCACTACTGCTTTCATATTCCATAGGATTAGGACTGAGTGGGCACTGCGACACTCTATTCATTTGAAATTCTTCATCATGCTCTTCATCATTTTTTCTCTCATAGTCCATATAATTAGGACTAAGTGGACATGTGACACTTTATTCTTTTGAAATTCTTCATCATGCTCTTTATCATTGTTGCTTTCATAGTCCATAATATTAGGACTAAGTGGACACTGTGATACTCTATTCATTTGAAATTCTTGATCATGCTCCTCATCATTGCTGCTCTCATAGTCCATAGGATTAGGACTAAGTGGACACTATGACACTCCACTCTTTTGAAATTCTTCATCATGCTCTTAATCACTGTTGTTGTCGTAGTCCATATAATTAGGACTAAGTGGACAACGTGATACTCCAATGTTTTGAAATTATTCATCATGCTCTTCATGACTACTGCTCTCATAGTCCATAGGATTAGGACTAAGTGGACACTGTAACACTCCATTCTTTTGAAATTATTCATCATGCTCTTCATAACTACTGCTCTCATAATCCATAGGTTTAGGACTAAGTGGAAACCATGACTCTTTATTTATTTATAATTCTTCATCCCATCTTTCATCAGTGCTCCTCTCATATTCCTTAGGATTAGGACTAAGTGGAAGAATTTTCATTATAATCATCAATATGAATAGAGGTGTTACATGACGAAGATGTTGATGCTTCACAAAGTGAAACTTCACTATCAGAAAAATCCATGCCTTTCAAACAAAAGAGGTTGAATAATAAAAATGCAGTCTCTCCTAATGATGATATAGAGCTTAAAGAATGAAAATTTCCCTCCAAAGTTTCCCTCCAAAAATTTTCTCCAAAATTTCCCCCTCCACATATCTCTTCTAGAATTTATTGAAAATTTTTAAACAAAATAAATATTTTAAATTAAAATTTTAAACTAAATCTCTTACCTAAATTAATTTATTACTTGAACTATATAATATTTACTAGACAAATTGAATGTTTTTTTAATTTTTATTATACCTTCTAAAACACATTAATCCCACATTCACCGTGCTGTAAAACAATTCCGTAAAGTTCGCTTTACCATAGTTCCCTATATCACCATAACAAAATTTACATGTTAAATTTTTTATAAAACAAATTAGTCCCACATTAACTGTATGGTAAAACAATTCCATAGTTTCTGCTATATAATAAATTTCATTATCATTATTCCTCACATCACATCAAGATTTTTCGAGGTTCATTAAAAGACTTGGAGTGAATTTGTGGAGCAACTACATTGCTATTAACAACATATTCAATGGAGGATTATCACATTTGAAAGGTTAGTTTCTTTTTTTCCTATGTGCAAATTTTAAAATTAAATAAGTTTAATGATTTTTTTCTTAGAAATTAAAAATTTCAATGATACAGATTTACCCACTACATCCGTAGTGGGTGTGGTGGGCCCAATCATGCTCTAGGCGGCCCAACGGGCCTGTGGAGGAGGGGCAGGGCACTGGTTGTATAGCCACCTGCCCCACCCCAGCGGCCCCACAGTCAGTCGGGGTGGCGGGCGTTGGGTTGCTTGGGTAGAGTGGGGGGCTGGGCGCAAACCACCCCGCCCCACCTCGACGGCTCAATGGCCTACCACCCCAACGGGCTGTTGGGCTGCTAGGGTGGGGCGAGGGTTAGCTGCTAGCCCTCCGCCCCACCCCGGCAGGCCATTGGGACATTGGGGTGGGGAGTGGAGCTGGGCGTTAGGCCCTTGGCCCCACCCCAGTGGCCCAACAACACGAGATCCCAAGTGGGGGGCTGGATGCCAGCCCCCCACACCACCCTAACGACCCAATAGTCCACTGTTGGGGTGGGGTGGGGGGCTGGGCACCAGCCCTCCGACCCCACCATGATGGCCCAATGGCCAGCTAGGGCAGTGGGCCATTGATCCATCGGGGTGGGACATAGGGGACGATGCCCAACCCCCAGCCCACCCCAGTGGCCCAACTATCAACCGAGGTGGCCAACTATTGGGTGCCGAGGTGGCTAGCAGTGGGGTGGGGGGATGGTCATTGGGCCGCCGAGATGGGGTAGGGCAACTGGCACCTGACTCTCCTCCCAGTTCGATGGGCTGATTTCCGTGGTGGGGTAGGGCGACTGGCGCCTGACTCTCCTCCCACTCCGATGGGAAAATTTCTGGGGTAGTGCAGCAGAGGGGCTGTATTTTTTAAATTTCTTATTTAAAAAAAAAATTTGAATTGTTATGTTTTACCAAATTAATTATCATTTATCATTTTGTTTGTTAATTGAAGCTATTACTTTTTTGTAATTTACTAATTTATGTATGTGTCTTTTTTTGCAGGAAAATAACATCAAAGAAGATTTCTGTGAATCTTTCTGGACCAAAGACTGTTAAAGGTGGATCATCGAAAATCCCTGTTGAATGAACCAAACCTGAGTTGATAGCTACAAATCTTTCAATTTCCTCAAATGATAAGAAGACGATATCATACTGGAAGAAATAAAAAGAAGTGAAACTTCCAGAAAATATATGGTATGTGAAAGAAAGAAAAAGCGAAGATGTACAAATATATCTATATGCTGATATAACTAACGATAGTGGAATTTATGAGGTGCTGGGAAAGGTCATAGACATGTGTTTGTTACCAGACACTGAAGTTGTTTATATACTTACAAAACCGCCCAAGTCACATTAAAGGATTAAATATCAGTTATTATATTTATTGTATGACATGAGAGATGTATCTAAAAAGTTATGTAAACAAATCATAAATGAGATTAGATAAAATATCGTAAGTATTGTTATTTATATTTTTGTTTTGCATTATTGTGATTGTCTCATTATACTTTTATAACTTAGTTTTTATTGACATATGATATTTTGTTTGATATAATTTTGTTGAAAGTGTTTCAATTATGTTGGGAATTATTCATTTCATAGAGCATGATATTATGAATGTTGTCAACAATTTTTACTCAGTGCCAAAAGAAGATATGGCGAAAAAGAAAAAGGTAGTAACTCATGATGCTACAAAACTACATCCAAGGGACCATAAAAAATGCCTATGGTGGATAAATCTAGAAAAGGTACACAGGTTTCTTTTGAAGATGAGGAAGTTGAAACTGACATTGAAGAATATGTTGTCATTATTGAGGATGACATTGGAATTGATGTTAGAAAGGAGAAGAGCAATAAAATATCAAAAGTAACAATACCCACGAATAAAATTGTTCTAGTTAATGAGAATGTTATGAGGAAGAAAAGTAAAGTTGAACATTCTCAAGTATTTATTACCAACAGTGAAGAGAAACTTAATTGAGGGTGGTTGTACATTTCAGCTTAATGTAAGACAAATATATAAGGTAAGTGAAGGACAACGTAAATATAAAATCAGAAAGCCACACCACCTGCATGCTCACAACTTGAAAACATTGATGAGGTACAATCCATATGCTCATGTGGCTAATTATGTGCTTCTTGTTGATCCAGTTCAAGTTCCCAACAAAGAAACATTTGATAAGTCAAAATGTTATAAATACAATTATTATGTGCTTGGGGTGAACCATTTTGTAGAAGCTCAAAGACCGTTGATGGAGGAATATCCCAATACCCACATTTTGAAACAATGAAATGTATCATTTATGTTGGTTTATCAGATACAAAAGCAAAGTTAGTGGCATGGGATCATAATTCAGATAATGAATATAGGATGTCTATGACTTTCATCCAAAGGGTTAGTTTATTCATAGTGAATTTGAAGAAAAATGTAGTGGGGATAAGACAAATGTTACTGTAGATTTCCGAAAGGAATGTTGTATGGAAATACGCTATCAAATTGAGGAGAACATTGACATTAAAACCAGAAGGCCAGAAGGTCTAAATCATTGATATGTAGCAATAGTAAGTCATGTCTTGAAATGAAGCAACTTCCAGAAGATATGACTATCACGCCTTGGAGAGCATTGAAAGGAATGACGGATGAAAAACTTGTCAAAGCAATATTATCTCATGTGAGGTCAGGGGAATTATCATTGGAGGAAATGTTTGAGGAATTTCAAAAGTAAGTTCGTTGAATTATTTTTACTTATTTCTAGATTATAATTTTCTTTTAAATATAACATATTGTTCTTGGTAGTATTTGTTATACATATCATTATATTAACTTTTTTTACTTTATCTATTCAGTCACAAAGTTTACATGAAAAT
>APFE030430859.1:0-28316 GCA_000404065.3 Pinus taeda
TCCTTCTGTGCAAAACCTTTTGCCACAAGCCTAGCTTTTTGCTTGTCAAGTGAGCCATCAGCTTTATACTTGTTCTTGTAGACCCACTTGCAGCCAATTGGTTTGGTTCCTAATGGAGGATCAACCAGCTTCCAAATGCCATTCTTTATGAGGGCATCATACTCCTTTTGCATCGCTTCTTTCCATTCATCATGAGAAGCAGATTCTTTGAAGGAAGTTGGTTCAAAATATATAGACAAGTTCAATTCACAATCATAAGAAACATCCATATAAACAGGTGAATTAGAGTCATCTACATCACCTCCATTTTGCCAGTTTGAATTTCTAGTTCCTGTCTTTCCAACCTCATCAAGATGAACACTTTCAAGTGTCTTTGTCAGCCACTTTGGGGACCTTTCTCAGATGGTGCAAGCTGCTCCGTTGATTGAGTTGGGACTGAATCAAGATTGAGTCTTCCAATTCTATCAATCACATCAGTTAAAGCATCATCTGTTGTTGGAGTTTCATGCGAGGGAGAGTGTTCTTCAGAAGAAGATTCTACATGTTGATCTAGTATAGGAATCCCCCCTTCAAGATGTGGAATCTGATTATCAAATTCTTGAAATGATTTTGCTTTTGCGAATCTATCCAAGCGATCAAGTTGCCGCTCAACAACATTGTCAGTTTTGGATGATTCAAGGAAAATTACATTTCTAGATACAACAAATTTCTTATTTATTTCATCATAGAGGCGGTATGCTTTGGAGGTATTTGAATATCCCAGAAAGATACACTTACGACTTCTAGCACCAAGTTTGTTTCTATGTACCTTTGGTATCAAGGCATAACAGGTGGAACCAAAGCCCCTAAGATGCTTTACCGAAGGAACATGTCCATACCACTTTTCATATGGAGTCTTGTTTCTCATAGCATTAGATGGACATCTATTCTTTATATATGCAGCACATATAACAACATAAGCCCAAAACATTTTTTGAAGAAGAGCATGGATCGTACCATATTTAAGATTGTCCTATTCATTCTTTCGGCTACACCATTCTATTGGGGATTATAAGGCACAATTGTTTGATGTTTGATCCCATGTTGGCGAAGATAGTTTTCAAATTCATTTGATGTGTATTCTTTCCCATTATCAGTGCGAATAGACCCAATATGAGATTGTGCATCATTTTCAATCCATTTATGAAAGTTCTTGAATGTTTGAAAAGCATCAGATTTGTTCTTCAATAAATAAACCCAACACATTCTGGTGTAGTCATCAATAAATGTCATGATATATTTATTTCCATTTGCAGAAGGAACAGGCATTGGACCACATAAATCTAAATGAATAAGTTCAAGCTTCCTATGTGCTCTCGAATGTGAATCATGAAAAGACTGTTCGCTATGCTTTCCTAGAATGCAAGAATCACATTGCTTAAGTTTTCTAGGAATTGTAGGCAAACCAGCAACACCATTTTTCTTCAATAAGCAGAGATTGTCATAGTTTAAATGTCCAAATCTAGCATGCCATAATAAACTTGATGGAAGTGTACCTTCTTCATGATGAGAAATATATGAGAAATGTTGTGCATGAGCAGATGTTCCTTGTAGTTTGAAAACTCTTTCTTCTTCTATTCCCCTCATGAAAAGTGAGTGATCAGATGATTTTCTGACCTCAAGCTTGCCATCAAACATATGAATGGAGTGACCTTGCTGCCAGATGTGGACCAAGGACATCAAGTTTCTCTTGAGCAGTGGGAGATATAAAACATGATCAAGAAGAAAGTCTGAAAGACCAGGCAGTTTAAGCTTGATTGTGCCAAGCCCTAATGGCTTGATTTTTGACTGATCTGCAAAGTATACTACTCCATCAACATTGTCAGTGAAATCTTCAAAAAAATCTTTTCTATGAGTCATGTGACAAGTTGCTCCTGAATCAAGCAGCCAATCATTTTTTCCAGGAAGCAAATGAAGTGTTAAACAAATCTTCATTTACTCCAATGTTACATTGTGCCTCAATATAGTGAGCAGATTCAGGTGCTTTACCTTTGTCTGTATCATCAGTTTTACCTTTCTGTTGGCTTCTTCTCTGCTCAATTTTGTCCCATGGTAGCTTGCATGTAGAGGCATCATGTGATCCATTTCTTTTGCAGCGAATATAATGTAAATCTGCCTTTCCTCCTTGAGAATGTCTGCCCCCCCTACCTCTGAAGTATCTTCCTCTTCCTCTTCGTCCACCTCTTCCTCTTGTAGAATCTTGAGTAGGATATTTTTCTTTATTAGCCAGGCATACAGTCTCTTCAGAAGATTCAGGGATTTTCTTCTTTCCAAAGGCTTTTTCTCTTTCAGCAAAATTTTTCACAAGAGAGTCAAAGGTTATATCCTTGAGATATCCATTTACTTGCAAAGACTCAAGATAATTGGAGTATGTAGAATACAGTGCCTTGAGAAAAGCAATAAGAGAGATATCCAGCTCAACTTTAGTGGATTTAATAACATGCATTATAGACTTTATTTCAGATGCAAGAGCAAGAGGATCATTATTTTGCAGTTCAAGAGTGAAGAGTTTAATCATAAGTTGGACGACTTCAAGTGCAGAATGTGAGTCATAGAGCTCTTTCAGCTTTTGTAAGGCTTCAAAGGCAGTTGAATATGATGAAATGTGGCGACTCGCCTCCTTATTTACAGATGCTGTGATTAATGCATATGCTTTGTTGTTCTTGTTTTCCCAGATGGCGAGCTCTTTGTTTGATGTAGGCTTTTCTGGGTCACTGTCTCCTTCTCCGACACACACTCCTTTCCATAGATCATTGCAAATGAAGGTGTGTTGTACCATCCGGGACCAGTCAGGATAGTTCTCCTTGCCAGTGAGAACTATTCCTATCATAGAGATGATTGAATGCATTTTGTAAAAGATTACTTCTGCTGATATAAAAAACTTTTGCTGATAGACTAATACTTCTGATGGCGAAAAAAAAAAATTGCTCTTAAAAAAAAAACTTCTGCTACTAAAAAATGATTCTGATATGAAAATGTATTCATCCAAAATCTGAGCAGGGATAGAATTCTGCTACACCATTTATATATCACTCATCATTGAAACAAATATTGATAACCATTCTATCACCATATATATCACCTCAAAAAATAATTTGAGTGCTTTTGTTTAAAGAGAAGCAATTGCTCTTCCACGTTCCCCCACTGGCACGAGGGCCTATTAAAACCCTAAAGCAGGAGCTAACAACTAAAACTCGCTAATAGCAAGAGCTCTTCCTGTCTTCGTTAATATGATCACTATCTTAGATCTCCATTTATCTTCTGTAGTGTCCTGGGGTTTATATTCTTTGATACCCATAATCGTTTCTCTTCTCTAATAAACAGAGAGGGAGCGTGTAAGAAAGAGCACCCATGGACCCTGAAATGTATTAAAATTCGAGGAATATGTGCGGATCAGCAGAGATCGCGGCCTCCAATCACGGGAACTCTCGACAGTACTCAGTGAGCGAAATGGCACAGAACTGGAACGCACGAAAAGAATGATGGAACACACGAATTTTAGGAGGAGAGAGACCCTCTCGTCGCTTCACTGGCAGATACCTTGCAGTTATGTGCTCCTGTCATCTCTAAACCCTGACAACCAACAAACAAATACGCCTTTTCTTTCACCATTCAACAGTGGTCTATTGTATGCAGATTCTTTCAATTTGCAGTGAGCGGAGGAAGCAACGACTTTCATGGAATCATGTTTACGCAAACCAAAGCATCAACAAAATCGAAACAAAAGAAAAATGATGAGAAGCCACAACCTAAAGTTTCAACAAAGTCCAGCAAGAAGAATATAGTTTTCTTAGATAAGCCAAGATAGTTTCAGCGAGGGCAGGTGATTTGGAAGGACTGCAAGAAATATGAATTCAACAGTTACCAACGCATGCCAAGATAGTTTCTGCGAGGGCAGGTGATTTGGAAGGACTGCAAGCAATCTGAATTCAACCGTTACCAACGCATGCCAAGATAGTTTCTGTGAGGGAAGGTGATTTGGAAGGACTGCAAGCAATCTGAATTCAACCGTTACCAACGCATGCGACAAGCATTCTCTGTCAGGCGTTAACCAAGTCAGGCATTAACCAACAGATGCATAAGCATACAGATGCGTTATGGCAGAGTAAGGGGGAGAGAGGAGTTACAAGGGACGCCTAAAAAAGGAACCTGGGACCTGTGCTCTGATACCATGTCAGGCCAGGAGTAACTCCAGAAAACTAATTCATTTAGCCAACTATCTATTATATACATGAATGTGATTGTTCAGTTCATCTTCTCGATGACTGTTCACATTCAATTCCCCCAATCACTGAGGATTAGGTGTCAATAGTTTTAGGCCTTTCTCAATACCTTGGACCAAAACCACTTAGGACCAATACCTTGGACCAAATAGCTAGGGTCAATACCACGGACCAAATACGTTGGATCAATACCTTGGACCAAAATACCTTGGACTAAATACCTTGGACCAAAACCTTGGTTTTCCAACATGTACACGCTTTTCCTCCTATGGGAGTGCATGTGTACATATGCACTCCTTTTGTTTTGTTAACCTGCGTGTATACGTTGTTTGGACAAAGTGAACCAGCATATACTTCTTAAACCACTCTCTTTCTTCAATCTCTAGAGTCGGATCTATACTGAACATCTACTGTCAAGTTACAAAACTTTACACAGGTAGGCAACGGAAAAAACTTCTTCTCACTTATACAATCAATCAAATATCAACCTCCTTATGCATTCAGATTTACATTCAGATCTAAGAAGACTTCATTGACAGAGAACAGTAAAATAGCAGCAGCAATAAATCAGTAATACTGATATGATAGATCAGTGATCTCTGAACATCAAGCCTTTCTTTTGTATATGTTACTTGAAAGAATAGAACATGCGTGTATACGCTCTTTTGCCGAGATGAACCTGCATATAGATCTGCAAATATTGGCTCATAAATTTTCTACAATTCCAGACTTCAGACAAACCCAAATCAAGATAGATAATAGATAAAACAGACGTAAAACATCAGATCTAGCCTCAACCAATATCAAATCATTCAAGAATAAGTCATTTTAGGTCTCATGATCTTGATCGAATATTGAACTCAAGGTGCACATAAATATTTCAGATCTAGTCAACATAACCCTGCAACATAAAATATACTTCAGATAGAAGTATTCCTTAGAATCTTATTCACTTGCACATATGGCCTTATGATCCTCTCTTCTTTATATAGTTTTTGGCCTTTCTCAATATCATGGATTGAATCCACTTAGGACCAATACCTTGGATCAAATACCACGAACTGAATGCCTCAGGCTAAATACCTAGGGTTAATATCATGGTCCAAAGATACCTTGGACCAAATACCTTGGACCAAAACCATGGTTTTCAACATGTACGCACTTTGCCTTCTGTGGGAGTGTGTGTGTACATTATACACTATTTTTGTTCTGAGTACTTGCGTGTATAAACTGCCTGGACTAAGTGAACCTACGTGTATCTCTGAAACTACTCTTACATCATCTTCTTCCTTCAACTTCTTTATTCTGATCAATAGACCTTAGTTCCATCTTCCAAATCCTTTGTACCACTGCCCTATTGTCTTTGAATATTCCTGTTAGCCACTTATCAAAACTGAGTTGAGCTGTATAGTTTCCATCAAGGGAAATACTTGTATGATAATGACAACACAAACATCATATTTCATAATGTATAGGCTAATTCGATGTGTCTAACCAACATGTATATGCGCTTTTTCCAAAGTGAACCAGCATACAAGATCTACAAATACTAACTTAAAACTTCACAGCTATTCCAGACTTCAGTCATACCTATATCATAATATTTACAGAATAAAACATGCGCCAGCATTCAGATCTATACTATCCATGATCAAACCACATAATGATAGTTCATTTTAGGCCTTATGATCCCGATCCATCATCCATCATCAACCACGTAGGTGCATCCTTAGTTCAGATCAAGCAAAGCATCAAAAGCCCATAACCTGCATATTTGATCTAACACTTCATAAGATATTCAATACTTACACACCTGGCCTAATGATCTTCTCCTCCTTATATAGTTTTAGGCCTTTCTCAGTACCTTGGACCAAAACCACTTAGGATCAATACCTTGGACCAAATAACTAGGGTCAATACCTCAGACCAAATACCTTGGATCAATACCTTGGACCAAAATACCTTGGACTAAATACCTCAGACCAAAACCTTGGTTTTCCAACATGTACATGCTTTTCCTCTTGTGAGAGTGTGTGTATATGTATATGCTCCTTTTGTTCTATTAACCCAAGTGTATACGATGTTTGGACAAAGTGAACCAGCATATACTTCTTAAACCACTCTCTTTCTTCAATCTCTAGAGTCTGATCTGTAACTTAACCTGATGCACTATGAATTGTCATCTGAGTGAGTTGCCATCAAGTACAACACTTGTATCATAATGCTAACACGCGGATCATGGGAGAATCCAGAAACCAACCAAAACAAGGGGCTAAGACCCCTTTGACTCTATCTATTTGCATGCTTCACATCCACATTTTGTGCAGACTTTACATATTTTACAAAATTATTTACAAGAGATGACTAAGTTAATTAATTTCTACCCTTGGACACCCCATCCCAATAGGCCTCCAACACAAAGATTGTGACTCACCCTCGAGTCACTCAGCTAGTTTTTCCACTTTCTGGCGGAGTTCACTTAGTGCTTTGGTCAATGCCTGGAGCTCCGCGGTACTCTATTCTGCTGCTTATTGTACCTCTTGGACAAGTTTCTCTATGGTTCGCTCCTGTACTGCAAGTTGTGTAGTCCTCTAGGTCTGCTACATGACCTTTAGCTTCTCATGAATTTCTGTGAAAGTTGGTTGGCTTCCTCAGTCCAAGGCTGAAGCCGGTCTCTTAGCAAGGACTGATTTTTCTGCAACTCTTGGATCTGTATCAACATCACCTTTCCTTCTTGCAAGTCCACAAAGTACTGGATTGGTGCCAACATCCTTGCCATTGTACTGATCTCATCATATTATTGTCGCGCTTCCTTGATCTCTGTGTTCAACTATTGCAGCGTAGGATCCTTCTGCATAGTATCCCATAGACCCATGGCCTGAATGAATAGTTGGTCATAGTGTTGGACTACGACATCTAGTTGACACATGGATTCTTTTATAGTTGAGCCTCTTTGTTCCTGAACTTCTAGCAGTGTGCTTGGTTGAATCTTGAGCTTGAGTTCGGATATCTACATCTAGAAGTTAAAAGTGACTTGCCCAACCTCATCTTTGGCATCGCGCACATTGCAACTAACTTTCTGAATTTTGTTTCGATCTGTGCATCGCCTGGGATATGCAATTCTGGAACTCTCTGACAGGCCTACTCAACTGTTGTCTCTAGGTGTGTGCTTCGTGCTTGCATCTCCTCTTTCTCCTTCAGTTCCTCTGTCTTCTCCTCGTACATCTATGCATTATTGACTTTGCATTCACTAAGGGTTGCAAGGGTGCGCTTCTCCTTGGTCTGCAACTCATCTGAGACCCCATGATGCAATGCATGGAGGGTCAGAAGTGGCAACGCGACCACATTGATTCCAAGATCCTTGATCTTTTTCGAGCATGGTGCGGTCATCCTGGTTATCTTTTCGTAAGGATCCTTCTGGTAAGGGAATGACCCTTAAGTCCAGGGTCCGTTCCACTTCTGGAAAACTCACACTCGCTTGAGTCTAGCTCACTTGCACTGTGGTCGCTTGCCCCATGCTCACCTAGATTCTATTGGCATGGATCTACAACTCGTGCAGATCCATCTGGACACTACCTAGTGCTTGCATATATTTTTGTTCGAAGTGTGTCCATAGTTCTGATGTGGCATCTCTCGCTTTGTCACTGATTTCATCTAAATCACCCTCTGTGAGCACAAGAGGGTCCACCTGTAATTTCTTATTAGACTTTCGCTTCTTTTGTGGACCTGTTGTTGCCTCTTTGGTGAAATTCTTGAATTTAAAGGGGGTGGACACCTCTTCACCCCCATCGCCGCCCTGTACAGATAGCTCCTTTTGATCAATGCATTGCGAGGATGATTTGTTGCTCGCTTCTGTATGTTGTGTTTATTTCTCAACCTGATCTTTAGCAGCGTGCTCCTTCGCAGTCGACTCTTTCTCCGCAACTACCTTAGAATCAGTTTCTTATTTCTTTTGCTGAGCAACTTTCTCCCGCATGGCTACTTGTTCTTGTTTTTTCTTCTTTTTTGCTACAAAATTCTCCGCGGAGGAGCTTTCTCCCGCCTTGCTAGTCCTGACATCCAATTGAGTAGGCTTGCACCACTCTGCTGGCCATCCACCCACAACCTCCTAGACATCCGTGTTAGCCACCAAGTATGGCATCTTGTACCATACCTCTTGAGGGACTTTCCTCACGTGGATCTAGACGTTGTGAAAGTATACCTTAAATTCCACTTAGACCCTCAACTACTCAAATAGGGTGGGAGATAATCTAAGCCTCTGGTTCACAACCATGCGGATTTCCATCTCCATGAAGATGCAAAATACCTTGGATTTTGTACTTCATGCCACATATTTTTTTTGCCACAACGAAGCAAACTTCACTGCCTCTGGGAGGGTCTCATTCAATGGTGGAAATTGACTATCCTTCAAAAGCCTCCATGCCACCAAAACATTTAGCAGTAAGAGACAAGCATAGTGGAACGTCTAGCTCTTCTCTTGCGCCTTATGACAGTTGGCCAAGAATTCCTTACAGATATATTGGGCCCAATTATACTAGGCCCCGTTCGCACACTGCACAACTAACAATATGACCGGCATGAGCACTTCATTCACGCGACACTTACGCATTATCTTTCCTGCATGGATATGTGTGGAAAATTGTACTACCTGGTTTGTTATTGACCAGATAGAATATCCACACTTTCCATTTATCACCCAGTACTTGGTCTTTATGCTGTCTGCAAGCTATGTTTCTAGGGATTTTCTAACAAACTCCTTTGCTGGGCCTGCTCCTTTATATGGCAGCTTAGTAATTATGTGGATTAACATATCCATGATGGGGATAGGCTCACCTAGCCATAAACACCCATCATGCACTAAGGTCAGCGATTGGTGTACACATTGTGTATTGATATTGGATCGATGAAAAAGAGGTAAGAATAGCATGTGTAAGAGCTCCGCCAACTGAACTCTACGAACCCATTTTATTGATTACAACTTTGTGACTCCTATGTCTTCCTAGTATATGCGGGTCATATACTAATTTGTTGCTAAGTGTGGAAATTTATCCTAGTCAGTGAGGTCTTATTCTTCCATCTTGAGTGCTGGTATACGTGTTAAGAGCGTACCCTCAAAGTGAACTTCAGCTAGGAACAGTGGCGTATCAATCGAATATTTGTTGGAATCAGGGTCTTTGGTCACCTTCTTTTGCCCTCGTCACAGAGGCACATATGCCAGAAGTGTTGGCTTAGGGGGTCGTGTCCCAGGTTCAGAGTTAATTGCACCAACCAAAAAAACCCTACACTATTGTCCCATTTTTTAACAACCCACGTAGCGTAGGTTGTAGTCTCACTCAAAGTAGTATGGGGGGATGTTGGAACCAAGTTTCCACATCTAGAGATCACTGTGATGTCTTTTTGCATAGATTGACAAGCCCTTAGGGATTGGTACTACAATTCTACTGAAAAAACCTCCATACCTTCATGAAGGTCTGCGATCAGCTTTTACATACCTTTAACAGTCAATCTATCTATTTTCACGCATCAAAAAGCAATCATAAATCAGAACTCATGCAAATTTACTTAAGTTAATTAGTAACATAACAGAATGCATTAGAGGCTTTGTTTAATTACATAATCATGCTTGCCTACATCATTTGACAGTTATTCAACAGGTTCGCACAACATTAGATCAATATTTCATAAATACATCATTCATCCACAACATATACCATAAACATAAGTAAACAAAAATAAACACATATACACAGGAATTCTTCAATAATCTTCTTTATTGATCTTCAGTTCAGGTTTACAGACTCAAAACTACCTTGCGCACTCAGCTGAAGGGGTCTACACACACAACTGCTAACTCTACCTAGGCCTTTGTGCACTCAGTTCTAGAGCCTTTCTCCCCTATCTGACCCACTTCTCTGTGCGATCCCTTCTAAGACTTTATCTCTTATCCATCTCCATTCTTCTTGATTAACTTCCTTAGTCTCTCTAAGACACGCCTATTTATAGCCTCTTACATACAATCCCATGGTCTGCGGACCATGGGTGGGTCTCAAGGCTAACTCAAACTTTACATAAACAAGGGGTTAAAACCCCTTTG
This sequence comes from Pinus taeda, assembly GCA_000404065.3. Taxonomy (NCBI): domain Eukaryota; kingdom Viridiplantae; phylum Streptophyta; class Pinopsida; order Pinales; family Pinaceae; genus Pinus; species Pinus taeda. The sequence goes on from APFE030430859.1 coordinate 10,357, forward strand.
GCTCATAACCATCTACACACTCTACATCCATAAATCGTGGAGAATTTATATTCATTTACAATATTATATCAAAAACCTGGGTTGACCCAATCTTAATTTCAAATTACCATCTACCGTTGGGTTGACCCAATCTTGGGTACTTCCCCTCCTGTAATTTGGCTAGGCATTGCACTGGTGCAATGGAGTGCATCGTTGCCTTAACTTTGTCATACTGCCTCTGCAACTCCCTAATCTATGTATTAAGTGTCTACAGGTTCAGATCCTTCTGTAGATTTGTGACGAACTCCATTGCTTGCTCAAATAATGTCGAATAGCCAGTGACTGTGGCATCTAGGTTGGCCATTCCTTTTTTGATGGCAGCTCCGCGTTGCTCCCGGACCTCTGACAGAGTCATAGGCTGCAACTTCAATTGTAGCTCGGTGATCTTCATGTTTAGTTCAAATTGAACTCGGCCAACCTCTGCCTTTTCTTCGCGCACCCGAGTGGCTAATTTTCTGAGCTTCGCCTCTAGTTGTGCATCCTCATGAATATGCAGCTTAGGCATTGTTATGCATGCCTCGGCGACTACTGACTCCAGCTGGGAACTCTGTGCCTGCAACGTCTCCTTTTATTTCAAGGCCTATGTTTTCTCATCGAACATCTGCTGGTTGTTCACTTTGTATTCACCGATAAGGTTGAGAGCGCACTGCTCTTGAGCTCTTAATTCCTCGGTCACCCCTGCATGCATCGTGTGAAGAATCTCATTGGGGAGCATGGCTATGTTCAGCGTGATGTTCTTGATGGTGCTCAGGATGATGTGATCATCAACTCTCCACATGAAGGGACCCATTTGGTAATGCAATAGTTGTAAGGTCAAGGGTCCTTACCATCGCGGTTGCTTGACTCGTCCCAGGTGCCACACTCACTTGTTCCATGCACACTTGACTAGTGCCCACCTGTATCCTATTTTCTTGGATCTACAGCTCATGTAGATCCTTTTGGACGCTCCCCAGCATCTGCATATACTGCTTCTCGAACTGTTGCAACACTCCAGTCGTGGTGTCCCTTATTTTATCCTCGATCTCATCGAGATCGCCCTTTGTCAAGACCATGGGATCACTCTGCCACATTTCTGATTTTTGTTTCTTCCTAGGACCTTCCTGCTATCTTTTGCTGTGCATTTTTAGAAGGAATGAGGTGCTCTGCCCCTAAGCTCCTCCGCCCCCTTTTTCTGACAATTATTCCTCTTTGATTTTTGTTGAAGGTGATTTTCCACTTCTTTCTGACTCACACTGCTCCTGTTCTGCTTGCTCCATGGTAGCATGCTCTTTATCCATTCGAGCCTTCTCTTCAGCTTCTTTATTTCTCTGCGCAGTTAGGTTCTATGCAACCTATTTAACTGCGTCCCTTCTCTTTTGCACTGTCGAACTTCCCGCACCCTTACTGGTTCCAACATCTAAGTTTGAGGGGGTGCGCCAGTCCATTGGCCATCGCGTGATCACCTCCTATACATCTAAATTTGTCACCAAATATGGCAAGTCATGCCATTTCTATTGTGGATCCTTCTGTGCTTGAATGTTAACTCGGTGGAAGTCAGCCTTGAATTAGGCATAGGCTGACAACTATGTGTAAAAGCTCGGAGACAACCTTGGATGCTAGTTCACAGCCATGTAGAGACTTGTTTCCATCAGGACCCAAAAGATTTTGGTTTATGTGATCTACGTGGGGTCCTTAGTAGCCCATAAGGAGGCGAATTGTGCTACCTCTGATAATCCTTCTTCCAGCGGAGGAAACTGGCTATCCTCCGACAGTTCCAATGCAACCAATACAATCAACAGTAGTAACCAAGCGTAATGAAATGGCTTGGTCTCATCCTAGGCCTCACATAAATTGGCAAGGAATTACTGGCACAGGTATCTAGACCAGTTGAATTACAAACCCTTCACGCATTGTGCAACCAGGGATACGACGAGCGCCGGAACTTCATTTGCGCAACACTTCCTCATCACCTTTCATGCCAAGATCTGCGTGGCAATTTGAACTGTGGGTTCATTTATTATGGTGATGGAATACCCTTGTGCCTTCTTCACTAGGTCAAATTATTTCTTCCTTCTTTCTTCCAAGTCCTTTTATCCCATCTTTTCGCCAAACTTCTTGGTTAGATTCAACCCTTCATATGGTAGATGCGTAATTTAGTGAATGAGCATATCAATGATGGGCATAGGCCCTCCTAGCCATATGCAACCATCGTGAACCAGAGTGAGCAGTTGTCCCACATAAATTGTATTGATAAGGGTGCGGTGATAATGGGGCACCCACAACAGATTTAATAATCCTGAATTCTCCACACCATGGATCCATTCCACCCTCTCTAGCACGTTAAGACCCGACTTTGCATAGTAGACGCACATCATATATTTATATAAAAAACTTGTGTTGACCCAATCTTAATTTCAAATTTCCATTCGCCATTGGGTTGACCCAATATTAGGTGCTTCCTCTCCTGCAATTTGGCTAGGCGTTGCATTGGTGCAATGGAGTGCGTCATTGCCTTAACTTCATCATACTGTTGCCGCATCTCCCTGATGTCTGTATTAAGTGTCTTCAGGTTCGGATCCTCCTGAGGATTTGTGACCAACTCCATTGCTTTCTCAAATAATGTCAAACAGTCAGCGACTGTAGCATCTAGGGTGGGCATTCCTTCTTTGATGGTGGCTCTGCGTTTCTCTTGGACCTCCAGTGGAGTCGTAGGCTGCAACTTCAATTGCAGCTCGGTGATATTCATGTTGAGTTCGAATTAAACTCAGCCAAACTTTTCCTTTTCTTCGCGCACCCTAGCAGCTAATTTTCTGATCTTCGCCTTTGGCTGTGCATCCTCAAGAATATGCAACTCAGGCACTATTCTACATGCCTCGGTGACTGCAGACTCTTACAAGTCCTGCATTTTCTCAGCAAACATCTACTCATTTTTCACTCTATATTCACTGATAAGGTTGAGAGCATGATTCTCCCTAGCTCTCAATTCCTTGGTCACCCTTGCATGCATTGCGTGAAGAATCTCATTGGGCAGCGCGTTATGTTCAGCCCGATGTTCTTGATGGTGCTCAGGATGACGCAATCATCGGTTGTCTCTACGTGAAGGGACCCATATGGTAATGCAATATTTCTAAGGTCAAGGGTCCTTATCATGTGGTTGCTTGACTCCTCCCAGGTGCCACGCTTTCTTGTTCCATGCTTGCTTGACCGGTGCCCACCTATATCCTATTTTCCTGGATCTGCAGCTCGTGCAGATCCTTTTGGATGCTCCACAATGTCTGCATATGCTGCTACTCAAACTGATGCAACACTTTAGTCGTGGTGTCCCTTATTTTATCCATGATCTCATTGAGAATAGATGCAGGTATTTTTGAGTCTGTAAACCTAAACTGAAGATCAATAAAGGATATTATTGAATAATTCCTGTGTATATTTGTTTATTTCTATTTACGGTATATGTTGTGGATGAATGATGTGTTGTTGCACGAACCTATTGAATAACTGTAAAATGATGTACGCAAGCATGATTATGTAATTTCGCGAAGCCTTTGATGCATTTTGTTCTGTTACTAATTAACTTAAGTAAATCTGCATGAGTTTCGACGGAGTTCTCAAACCTAAAATATGCTTGAAGAAAGACAAGGAGACTAAACCAGAGGTGAGCACAAAAGTCTGGTGTCTGAAGTGTAAGGGCCAAGGGCATGATAAAGACCACTGTTTGGTATTTGTGAATTCTATCACAAGAGGGGGAACAATTCCCCTAAGGCCAGAAGCTCCATCAGGGCCGAGTACAGGGGTTGCACTATGGTGCGCTATTTGTCAAGTTAGTGGACAACATGTCACGGATAACTACCATTTGCTGAAAAAATTTGTTCAGACACCCCAACAGTTGTTCTGCAACTTCTGCAAGTCTATGGGCCATGATGAGCGCCACTGTCACATCTATGAGTTGATGATGGAAGGAATGCCTACATATCGGATGCAAGCATAATTCCAGCCTTTAGAATAGGGCTTTGAAGGAGTGCACGAAGGTTATTAGGGACGTGGAAGAGGCTAAGGAGGAGGGATTGGTAGAGGCCGAGGTCAGGTTATCTGTTACAACTGTGGAATGCCAAGGAACTACACGTGATAGTGTCAGAATTTGGCATGCCCGTCATGTCAATATTGTAGCCAGTTTGACCATACTATAGAAGAATTCCCTATGTTGATTGTGAAGATGCAAGAAAAGAAAGCACGACCATAACAACCCACACAGAACTTCCAGATGATAAGAGATGAACCTCGCGAGGAAGATCAAACTGTGAATATAGTGCTACAAAGTGGAATACCAACTAGTGATGATAAGGGTAAACAACCTTAAGAGGACAGATGGGTCTGAAAGGCCCCAGAGAAGGAAGCAATTTTTGATTTGAATCACGCGAAGGAGACATTTATGGAGGCCAAGAAAATATTCGTTGAGGCATCGACCTCAGGAAGTCAAGACGAGGAACCAGGAAACATCTGTTAGAAAATTATATATTACTTAGCAATGAAACACATAAAATATTGTAGAAATATAAACACAGAAAATGCATAAAACAAGAGAGACATAGATATATGTGGTTCACCCAGTTTGGGCTACATGCACCTCGAACAACCAATCCTTCCTTTCTATTATCTAGCAAAATGAAGAGACACAACCTACAACAGATCCATTGTAATATCCTCTGTTTTCTCTCACAGTCTCACCTCACTGCTTCTCACTCAGAGAATACACATACATTACACAAACTCAATACAATGCCCTCATACAAAGAGAGGGGTTGCCTTCTAAGGCAAAAAACCCTAAACTAAACATAAGTTCTACCGTCAGATCATCTGCCTAATGAACGACCCAGATTGACTAGAAAATTACTATACTTTTACAGGCAATTTTACATATATTTTTAGCTTCCGGGGCGCTACCCTCGAACCCCTGCCAGGGACCGCTGGCCCCTAGACCCCAAGCCAAGGGGGATCGACCCCCCCCGAACCCCCGTGAGGGGGACAAGTCCCCCCCCACACCCCCCCACGTTGAGGGGTGTACAAACTTCTTGGGGTATACATGTGGCTGAAACAAAGACCTATAAACAATCATGCTCCATACTCAACAAAATCGCACCTCCAGAGGTTGATCCCTCTATAGTCACTGAATTTTTGGATACGTGTATGAATATGTTGCGTGACAGTAAAGTTGTGGAAGGCCTATAGGAGTTAATAAACAAGTGTGCTAGCAAGGAGAAGGTCCCTGATGGACACGGAATAATCAGAGAAATTGGAAAACATAAGGCAAGAATAGGGCGTGAGATGAGGCTCATTGCGCAGATAGGAGACTATGAGATGGACTAGTTCATTTTGGATTTGGGATACGATGTGAATGTTCTGCCAAAATAAACATGGGAAAGGATGGGGAGGCTTGTGTTGCAGTGGTATCCGATCTAGCTTAGGATCGAAAATCAACAGAAGATCATCCCTATGGGTCGGCTTTATGGTGTCACAATTGATATCAATGGTGCAAGTGCATTGGTTGATTTCGAGGTCATAGAAATCGTTGATGGCAGCAATCCTTACCCCGTGCTCCTAGGACTTGACTGGGCTATCGACATGAAAGGGGCTATTAACCTGAACAAGAGGAATATGTAATTTGAGAATAAATCACTCAGGGTAGTAGTGCCATTAGATCCTATGGAAGGAGCACGCTATACTGAACCATTCCGTGATTATGAAGAAAGTGAGGATGAATTGGACCAAATCTACAAATTAACTGCACGAGACCAAGATTGGGTCAACCCGATGGCATATGGAATAATTGCATGGGAACGGGAGAGTTCCTGCACCTCTGAATTAGATGAAGAGTTAGTATATTGGTAGAATCGCATGCACGAGGTGTCTACATTGCAATGTAATATGATGATGAAATCGTTGCGCTGTGTCTTAGCGAAGGTAAGAAAATTTCCCTATTATGATGGTTTAACTGATGTAGACCTGTTTTTGAATGAATTTGAGCACAAAGTCCTTGAGGACCATCGATTTCAAGCATTGGATTTGGCACTGTGTGTTACCTCCACAAGATGGTGGGGTATGCACAAAGATAGTTTTGATGACTGGTGAGATTACAGAAGAATGATGAGGTTACAGTTTGGGTGTCCTAACACCAGGATGACTGATAAATATATCGGGAAGGATGATCTGCGTGCTCACCTGGAGAAATGGACCAAGGTATGGGGGATGGAACCGCAACCTAAATGGGTGCATATCTTTTGTCACACCTTGGATGCTATACTAATGGACTGGTATCTTGAGACGGAGCTCCACCACGAAACATCTGAATGAGACATATTGCAAGAAGGGTTCCTATTGACATTTAGCTTTGAATATGGGTTTGAAAGTATAAACGAAGCACTCAAACAAGTAAAAGCAGTAATTTTCAAAACACTGGAGGACCTTGACGAATGGACCCAACTAGATTGAAGTACCCAGCTGTGTCATGCATTGGAATGTTATAATGTGACCGTCAAAGAAGAAGCAAATGATTCGTGAAATATTAACATTCCAGAAACGGAGGGTCAGCATGTTGTATTAGGACCACAAGTAGAGAATCATGACATCTCCACCCCATTAAAGATGTGATAGGTAAATATTGGCACTGAAGTAGAACCAAAGTTTGCAAATATTGGGGATTATTAGGATGACGCTACTATGGGTAAGGTTGTTGAGTTACTCTGCGAATATTAGGATCTATTCCTTACCAAGTTCTCAGATTTGAAGGGCATAGTGGGCGATTTGGGCATTATGAAGATCACTGAGCTACAAGTGAATATGCAGCCCATGACTCTGCCATAGGTTCGGGAGAAGTGCGGAGCCACGATCAAGGAAGGACTGGCCACTTTAGATGCTACAGTTGCAGAATGCACGAAAGTATTCAAGTAGGAAATGGAGTTGGTAACAAATCTGCAAGAGGATCCAAACCTGTGGATGCTCAATATAGATATCTAGGAGTTGCAACAACAGAATGATGAATTTAAGGAAATGACGCGCTCCATTACACTAATGTAGCGGCTAGTCAAATTGTAGGAAGGGAAGTAGCTCCTCGCGCAGGTAGAGATGGCACATAAAAAGGAAGCTTTACTAAAGGCCAGGTTGGAGCCATGGCTAGAAGAAGCTTATCAGATCTCAACAACCATATAGGATAAGCTGAAGGGCTTGTAGAAGATGTAACAGACAATGAAGTTGGCCATAGAAGTACCAGCTATAGAGAAGTTAGTCGAAGAGGTCAAGCAGGCAGCCACATAGAGCACTGCCGAGGTTGTAGTAGTCCAGTTGGAGATGGAAGTTCTTCATAGCAAGATCGACACGCCAACCGAGTGACTCAAGGATGAGTCATGATCTTTGTGTTGGGTCCATGTTGGGATGAGGTCCCCTAGGTCAGTTTTTGGGTAAAATAACCCAAGTTTTGATGTAATATTGTAAATGAATGTAAAGTCTCCGTGATTTATGGATGCAGAGTGTGTATATGGTTAGGAGTCAAAGGGGTTTTAGCCCCGTGTTTATGTAAAGTTTGAGTTGGCTTTGAGACCTAACCATGATCCGTAGACCATGAGATTGTATGTAAAAGGCTATGAATAGGTGTGTCTTAGAGAGTCTAAGAAAGTTAACCAATAGGTTCATGATGGACAAAGAATGAAGTCTTGGAAGTGATAATGCAGAGAAGTGGGTTAGATAGGAGAGAAAGGCTCTATAGTTGAATGTTTAGAGGCCTAGGTAGAGTGCATAGTTGTGTGTGCGGACCCTTGCAGCTAAGTGCGCATGGTAGTTTTAAGTCTGTAAACCTGAACTGAAGATCAATAAAGAAGATTATTGAATAACTCCTGCATATATCTATTTATTTCTATTTAGTTATGTTTACAATATATGTTGTGGATGAATGATGTGTTTATGAAATATTGATCTAATGTTGCATGAACCTGTTGAATAAATGTCAAATGATGTATGCAAGCATTCTTATGTAATTTCGTGAAGCCTCTAATGCATTTTGTTATGTTACTAATTAACTTAAGTAAATATGCATGAATTTCGATTTATGATTTCTTTTTGATGCACGAAAGTAGATAGATTGACTGATAAAGTTCCACAAAAGCTGACCGCAGACCTTTGCAAAGGTCTGGAGGCTATTTCAATAGAGTTACATTATCGAGCCCTAAGGGCTTGTTGATCTGCGCGAAGGTAGATCTAAGGTGCTAAAAGACATCACATTGATCTATGGACGTGGAAACTTGGTTCCAACATCCCCCCATACTACTTCGTGTGACACTGCACCCTGCGCTACGCGGGTTGTTTCCCAGAGGGTCAGTAGTGTAGGGTTTTGTTGGCTGGCACAACTAACTCTGAACCTAGGTCAGGACCCCCTAAGCCAATAAATTGTTCCATTTCTAAGACTAAGATCTGCTTGAATTTGATGTGTGATGTCGCATTAGTGGAATCCGACCAAGAAGGAAATTGAAAAGTGGTTGGATCAAAAGATTCACGGATTCGCGATGCAAGAAAATAGGAATCTGTGCCTGTCAAAGGAGGAGTGGTTGGATAGGTAATTTTATACAGATATACACAAAAAATTTTCTTCTGCATCTTCCCGATCGAATTATACCTGTTGTTGGCTAAATTGGTAGATAGCCAAGGAAGGTGGAAGCTTGATAATCCGATAGTGTGGACCCCAAAACTGGTGCAGCAGTTGGAAGCATCTAAAGATAAGATCACGTGGTTGTTGATAATTGGTTAGATCGGATCGTGGGAGGATTCATTACAAAATTTGCAGTTGATACCTTGGTCAACTACAATGAAGTAGAGCGGAGATTCTTCAAGGGATCGCGATGTAAGTAATTAAGATCACTGAATACTTGGATTAAGATGCTCTTGTGTGAAAAGTGGTTTATATGATTACCTTTATGTTTGGAGCTACGCAAAGTGGAAAATTCTTTAGAGATCCAGAGAGATCAGACCATGAATATAGTCCATTGATTGGGTGACTTGTAAGTGATGACGAGGGGGTGGAAAGGACCCCGCCACAAAGCTTGTTCAGATAATCACTTAGGGGTTTCCTTGAATAAATCATCCATCTAGCCCACCTCCACTGCATACAACTTCACCCACACCTCCACCTCCACCACCTCCATTTAACATGGTGAACACAATGAAGTTGTTGATTTTCAAGGGTATTAGGAGTGAAGATACATAGTAGTTTTGGTTTGTTGTGAATGTTGTGTGGACAGTGCAAAAAATTACTGATGATAATATAAGGAAGGCGTAGTTGGTTACTACTTTGCAGGATCTCGCCCTCACTTGGTATATTAAGTATTATTCAGATAATCCTCTGGAAACACTGGAAGACACTAAGGTGACTTTAAACAAAGAATTCAGTAAGCCTAAGTCTGATTCCCAGTCTGTAGTTGGATTTAAGGAAATCATGATGAGGTTTGATGGGACACCTTGGGAATTAGATCAAAGGCTGAATGTGTGATTTGAGAAGCTAACTTGGAGCTCACAGACAGTCAGCACCGCGAGTGGTTTATAGCTTCGCTACTGCCCCACCTAAGAATTTATCTGTCACAACAGAAGATAGGAACCCAGGAAAAAGCTTTGGAGATTGCCATGAGATTGGATGCAATGTCTATTCAGGATGTGAACTTGGGGGTACAACAAATCCATTCTCAGTTATAAAGCCTCTGCTTAGAATTGTAGAGCTTGAAGAAAGATACGGAGAATAAACCATAGGTGCGGATGGAATTCTGGTGTGTGAAGTGCAAGGGATAAGGGCATGATAAAGACGACTACCTGATATTCATGAATTATATCACAGGAGGGGGCCAATTTCCCTGAGGCCAGAAGCCCCAACATGGCCGATGCTCAGTAAGGCCTCCTTCTTCTGAGCTGCTTCTACATGGGCAAGGAGCTACTTCCCCTCCTAAAATTTGGCTAGGCACTGTGATGGTGTAATGGAGTGCTTCGTTGCCTTAACTTTGTCATACTACCACTCCAGCTCCCTGATATCTATATTAAGTGTCTGCAAGTTCGGATCCTCCTGTAGATTTGTGACCAACTTCGTTGCTTGCTCAAATAATGTCGAACATTCAACGATTATGGTATCCAAGGTGGCCATTCCTTCTCTGATGGTGGCTCCGTGCTGCTCTTGGACCTTCAGCAGTGTCGTAGGCTGCAACTTCAATTACAGATCGGTGATCTTCATGTTGAGCTCGAATTGAACTTGGCCAACCTCTGCCTTTGCTTCAACACCCAACGACTAATTTTTTGATCTTCGCCTCTAACTGTAGATCCTCAGGAATATGTAGCTCAGGCACTATTCTGCATGCCTCGATCACTGTGGACTCCAGCTGGGAACTCTATGCCTGCAATGTATCATTTTGTTTCAAAGCTTGTGTTTTCTCAATGAAAATCTACTCATTGTTCACTCTTTATTCACTGATAAGGTGGAGAGCACGCTGCTCCCGAGCTCTCAATTCCTCGGTCACCCCTGCATGCATCACATGAACAATCTCATTGGGGAGCGCAACTATGTTCAACCTGATGTCTCTAATGGTGCTTAGGATGATGCAATCATCGACTTTCGCCACGCAAAGGGGCCCATATAGTAATGCAATAGTTCTATGGTCAAGGGTCCTTACCAACGCAGCTACTTGAATTGTCCCAGGTGCCACACTCGCTTGACCAGTGCCCACCAAGTTATGCAGCTCGTACAAATCCATTTGGATGTGCCCCAGCATCTGCATATATTGCTACTTGAACTGTTGCAGTACTTCAGTCGTGGTGTCCCTTATTTTATCTGCCATTCCGTTGACCCAATCTTGGTCTCGCACAGAAAAACATTAAGATTTATAATCTTAACTTCTGATTTATGAGCGCCTTAGGTATTACTGGTGTAGCTTCGATGCCTACAACTTCTAGAGCTAGGGCCTCATATACTGCGGCTTCAGATCTCATAGGCTCAGATCTCTTGTCCACAGAAACCTGGCACAATGTATGAGAATACTGAACTAGCTCGGGATGCTTGAATAAACTCTCCCACCCTTCTCGTTGCATGCAAGAAATTATTAAGCAACAAAGAGTTTCTTTTCAGACCAATAGGACATAATATAGTGATTTTTGGATTCAAATTGAACCGTTCCCTCCATAATTTGGTCATAAATGCACCTTTGGTGGCAGATTTTCAAATATTTTTTCCTTATATGTCGCCTACCCGCTCCTCCTAACGGGATTTTCTCAGTCCAATCAGCTATAGTGACTCCAATAGCTATTTTTTGGGTTGGGTTGCATGGCACCCTCCTCCATGGTGCAATGTTCAGAGTGCAACTTCAACTGGTGCACCTTCATCAATCTTCACGCAACCTACTTGCTACCATGTCCTCCCAGTTGGGCAGTGTAGTTTAGAGTCCTGCGCTCCCTTGCAACTGCTTGGAGCACTAAGATTGTCCTGCTACCATATAGTCATTGCAATGGGTCCCCCGTATATAGCTTCAGTTGGCTCCCATTCACTCTTCCTGGAAAAGGTTCACCATTCAGCTTCGTGAGCTGAACTGTGCCACCCTCTGTAATTTCCTTGAAAATATAGGGTCCTAACTAATGCATCTAGAATTTACCCAGAAATTTGGTGAACTTGCTATCATATAAAAACACAAGATCATTTACCTTGAAAGTGTGAAGCTTGATATGGAGATCATGCCATGATTTTTTGCATTCCTTTTGTACTTGTTGGTGGAATCCTGCCAGAAATCGATCTTCCTCTAATGTCGTTAGCTGCGGGAGTCATTCGTCCAAGGCGTCATGATCTACCATATCTGTCAAAGCTACTATCCGTAGACTAGGTACAATGTACTCCATAGGCATCACTGCTTCGATGCCATAGACCAATCTAAATGACATTTGTCCTGTCAGCTTCTTACATGTTTTCCTATAGGCCCATAGATTTGCAGGTACACGCACATCCTAGTCCTTTCTCTATGCGTTACGTACCCTTTTCAATGTGTTCTCCAAAATTGTGTTAAAAGCTTCAATAGTTCCATTTGCTTGTAGGTGATATGGTGTGATTTTCTGATGGTAGACCTGGAATTCGTCCATCATCGCACTAATTGTTTCATTTAGAAAGTGCCTCCATCTACCACTCATTAATATTTTCGGGCATCCAAACCATGTTAAGATGTGTTCAAAGAAGAATTTTGTTGTCGATGTCCCTGTACAATCCTTAACCGGATGTGCTTCCGCCCATCGGGTCAAATACTCTGTCGTAGTGATAATGTAGCGCATGCCCATTTTCTTTCGAGGTGGTTGAATTGGCCCAATAAAGTCAATCGCCCATTTCTCAAATACCTGCAAAGATACCTGAGGATGTAGTGGTAGTTTGTCCCTTCGTGATGGTCTACGAGTCCTTTGACATGCATTGCACATCTTACAGTATGCTTTGGAGTCTTTATGCAATGTTGGCCACTATAATCCTATGCACAAAATCTTCTACGCAGTTTATTTTCCTGCATAATGGCCTCCCTCAGCTGCCCCATGAACTTCAGCGAGAATACTATCATGCTTAAATTCTTACACATATCTCTGTAGTATTTCATCCACCCCCATTTTGTACAAATGTCCCGTAATGACTGAAAAATCAGTTGTACAAACTACGAGTTCCTTTTTCTGCTGAGGTGTATATCCTTCAGGCACCATCCCTATAGTTAAGAATTAAATAATGTCAGCAAAGTGGTAATTTGCTACATGCACCCTAAAGAGTTGCGCATCCAACAACCCTTCCTCCAAATTACTAGGTTCTTCGCCTGTTTCAATCTATGACAGATGGCCAGGTCTGACATTCAACCTCCCCGACTTCACAATCACTTCGAAATCGTACTCCTGAAATAATAACAACCATTTGCAAATCTTCCCCCCCAACACATGCTTGTTGACTAGGTACTGTTTGGTCAATTTAGTGTGTCCTAAATTGCTACATTAATTATCAATCCGGGAGTCGTAAACTGATGAAGTGTGGCGCACTATATGTGCAAGACAACCTCTTTCTTACTTTTTTGCGTTTTCAATTTTTATTTTGTTTTGGGGGTTTTTATCTTTGTTTATGTCCTAATTTGGATGGAAATCGTATTCCTAAGTCTCTAGAAGGCAAGTATGGATATAGTTTTTAGGCAATTATGTCCTCTATAATGCTTTCCAGAACTTGACACTTCAGAAGGTCTTAGAATATACTAGTGATGAAAATAATACTTTGAACAAGAATGAAAATGTGCTACTATTTAAAACAAACAATGAACTACTGATCATGAAACCATCATCTCTGCTTCTATCTAAATACAAAAAAATGAATTAAGCTACTGCACTCAACTGAATCGAAAATTGTAATCTAATAAAAGTAAAATCAATTCACATCATTCATATTTCGATACCTTGCCAGGTAGTCTAAGCTATGGCTTTCGGAGACACCATCAATGATATGAGTAATTTGATATCTAATTATAGAGAAGTAAAACTAAAATCAAATCACATCATTCATAGATCGATACCTCGCCAGGTAGTCTAAGCTATGGCTTTCGGAGACACTGTCAATGATATGAGCAATCTGATTGCAGAAAAGTAAAGCTAAGACCAAATCACTTCATTCATATTTTGATACCTCGCCATGTAGTTTAAGCTATGGCTTTCGGAGACACCGTCAATGATATGAGCAATCTGATATCTAATTTGTAGAAAAGTAAAGCTAAAACCAAATCACTTCATTCATATTTTGATACCTCGCCAGGTAGTCTAACCTATGGCTTTCGGAGACACTGTCAATGATATGAGTAATCCGATATCTAATTTGCAGAAAAGTAAAGCTAAAACCAAATCACTTCATTCATATTTCGATACCTCGCCAGATAGTCTAAGCTATGGCTTTTGGAGACACCATCAATGATATGAGTAAGTTGATTTCTAAACTATCTAACAAAGCGAGTGAACAAAACTGAAATCAACAAAACAGAACTGGAATTAAAAGCTAAGAAAAGCAAGTCAGCAGAAAGATTGATTCCATGTCACTAGTTTTTGCAAAAGGAAATGTGTAAAAGTGCCTGGGCCTACTCTAACCTGGAACATACACACACTGATCAACGTTAACAGCAATGTACAAAGCATGTAAAATTATGAACAAGAATTAAGTGTTAGTACCATAGTAAATGAAATATACACAAGTGAATAACTATGGCATATATGCAATAAACATAAAGAAACACTACATGAAAATGTACAACAATAAGAAAACGAAACCTCATTGTGCAGGGGCCCTTTGCATGGCCTCGACCAACAAGTTATTAATCCAAAATTACGCTCACGCAATCATGTAGAAACAGAGTTTTCTTTTATATCAAAACAGAGGACAATTCCACAGTGGGACTAGTGTCACAGCACAACAACTTAACAATGAAATTACATAAGCAAAAAGACTAACTATATGCATTTGGAAACGCGTTATTTATAACAAGAAACTCATAACTGTTTTCCTATGCAACTACGTTAACAGAGGACACGTAAAAGACAGTGTCCATGGATTTAGCATAATAGTTGCTGAGATTATTAAATCTATCAAGGGTGGCTGTTGGATTCGCCTTGTGGAGTAGTCCAGAGCTGTCGATATGTCCCCAAGGATCTAGGAACGGCCACGAAAATCCTTCACGTGCTTGGAAATGGAGTCCTGTTGCCGTAGGACTCCTGTGTTTGACCACCGCTTGACCATCGTTGACCACGGATTTCCCTGATGAATCCAGCTGAACCAATAGGACTTGATCCATGTCCAAGTCATTTCCAACTTTCCCATGTGGCTTGCTTTGCCTGATGACACCTACAATGTAGAGTTTAACAAAAACAACTGCGGAAAGTTGAATAAGTTGCGGAAAGTGACAGGATTCTGCAACTAATGAGCAAAAATCTAGTTCAAACAGAAAACACAAAACATAGTTAGAAAGCCATTTTAATACTCTTTTGGAATCAATATGCAGTGATTTTGATAGCTTAGGAGGTCCAAGTGAGTGGAAAAAGTCTAGGAAAGTGTGTAGGAGAGATGCAAGTTCAGGGCTCAACATACCCCACTGTGAAGGTGTTGCATGTCCCCATGCAACCAAAACTTTGACCATCCTCCCTTTAGTTCATGTGCTCTAAGACCTCTGCCAACACATCCAACCCTCTTCTCCTCTTTCTTGGTACTGCTAACATCCTAGGCTTCCTCATCAAGCATCTAAATTTGAGGTTGATAAGTGCTATACTCAACCTCCTGCACTTTTTCTTCAATTTCCTGTTCTTTTTCTGCCACAGCCCAATATGTAACATGGTGTTGTCGTGAATGATCTTGTCCAATCTGCTTTGTTCCCTCAATGTTTCATTTTCATTTTTAATGTGTCTATTTAAGACCTCCAATTCAAAAACTTCTTGTTTCAATGATTAGATTAGAACTTCTTGTGCTATGTGAGGCTGAGTGGATGAAGTGCTTGGACCTATGGATGTCTTCTCCAAGGATTCTATATAATCATACATCTCTTGCTGATTTGGGTCTATCTCGGGTGTAGTCTTTCTTGGACTGACCCTAAAATCCTGTTGAGAAGGACTGATCTCAAAATTTTGCCGAGAGGGACTCATCAAAATCTGGCTGTGAAATGGGAGTATGGTATGGGCTACAATCAAGAGAGATTGCTGGAGGCTACTCTGGTGTTTCCCCTCCTAAATCAATAAAGTGGGGCCCTTTGATTTGCACTGTCCTTAATTACCCTTTAAGCCTGGAGCTTCTCCTTAAATGTTGTGGACTAGTGTCTTCTTCCTCCATACTCTGTTTTTCTTTTCGTTTCTTCTTAGCAGCAACTGATTGTTTCTGAAGATAAGATAGTCTTTCAGACAGTGTTTGGTGGTCTTCTTTTTGGGAAGGATCTGGGGTTTGATATACAGCTTCTATGTTTCTTTTCCCTTTTGGTTTTCTTTGCTTCTCATCCTTAGTTCTTTCCAGCCTCTATTCTTGATTAACTTCTTTAGTTTTTTTAGTAGGAGGGTCTTGAATTCTCACACTTGTCTTCTTCCTTCTTGTTGAGCTACTCTCTGGTGTCTCAGGTGGATCTTGAAAGAAGTTTCTAACCAGAAACTATTCCCAAGTGTCCTTCTTCTCTTTCAACTATTTTTATATTAAAATTTTCACAAGACTGTGATGGTATAGGTGGGGTTGTATGTCCTCCATATTCCTTTGGACAATTGTAGACATCTTGTTCAGGCTATTTAATAACAAGTAAGGCAGATTGAGGGTTTGATTTTCTAAGAAATTCATCAGCAACTGGGTGTGGTACATATACATTGACCCGAAATGACCTTCACATGTAATGAACTTTTGAATAATCAACAATAGGCTGGCCCACTTCTCTTCTAAAGAATGGATAGGGATTCCTTGTTTAAAAATAGTTATATCCATACCTGGATTGCGTAGGATAACCCTCCAAGCCTTCTCATCAAAGCTCTTGTTCTTGAACCAACGTTCTCCCTCCTGTGGGAGTTCCGTAGCAGCTGCTATAGATGCCTCGGTGACTCTAAACTTGAGGTCCCCAATTTCCACCTCCAGGCCTTTCAAAGACCTCGCAAAAGTCTTTGTAATCTCCTTATTGTAGACTTTGAATTTTTGAATAAACCGTAGCCACCGGGCCTTCTTCAGTATGTTTTTCATTTGCGGGTACCCCTCCATAAACTTGGGTCCTTCTGGTTCTACTCTCAACAATAGACCCATTCCTTCCTTCTGTCTTAAAATTCGTCTGCATGAGTAAGGGTTTAGTGGAGGTGAGATGGCTGGGTTAGCAGGAGTGAATAGGGTTTATGGAGAAAAAACCACTGACTGTAAATGGAAAACAGAGAATAGGTAGCGGGAGTGAATTTATGGAATGGAGCGGAGGCTTATGTGAACAAGGTGGAAATGCAACCGTGGCTTCAATAAAATAGTAGGGGAGTAAAGTGAACCCGGCAGAATTCTAAACTGGATGGCTACGGAGTAGATGTAAACATGTTCATGAAATGGCTGCGGAATTTGTGCAGCGGAGAAGAGCCGTGATCAAATCGACCACGTCCCATGATTACAGGTGGAGTGTCAAAGTGCAGCCAACACGAGTTAAATCCAAAGGCTAATCATGAAGTCGTTTGAAAAATAAATGGATGGTTTGTGGAGGAATCATAGGTTGTGGAGTGGTTATGGACGCTATCAATGCCAATCATTGCATATAGTGGAGCTATGGTTTCATAACTATGCAAAAATGTGCTTTGAATGCTATTTGAAATAAATTTCTACTCATACCTTGGAATTCTTGCCACTTTTTGTCCATTAACCTTTGATCAGCTGCTCCTTGTTGATGCTTTTAGGTGCCTCATGTCTTCATAATATGTCCTCGGTCATACATGCATTTGATTTTTATTATTTTTGACTATCATTTGGCTGCCAATGTTGAATGACAGGGTGCTAGCTGTGAAAACAACAACTAGCCGCGGAATCAGTTTGCAGCTACGGAAACAGGATTCAGTTGCGGAAAGTAATACAATGGTCATATGACTGAATGGAGATGGATAAATGATGATTGAGTGAATGAAAACTGGTCATGACAAGACTTTTATTAGCGGGATGAAATGAGATGAAATGGGTGGAGTGGAATGAAACGAAGTGAAGTGGAGTGGAATGAAGGGAAGTGACATGAAATTGTGGAATGAGAGAGAGAGATTTTTTTGGAAAATATAGGGCATCAGAAGATTCTAATTTTCTCCCTGTATTTTCTGTATAAGACTACCAATCTGCGATTGGTTTTCAGGCTTATATAATTTATTTATTTATTTATTATTTTTTTTTAGAAACGGAAAAAGATCAAGGACTAGGCTGG
>APFE030430864.1:6287-37308 GCA_000404065.3 Pinus taeda
GTATTACCGACACTTGATCCATGGCTTAACACCCGATTGGTCCATGATCTCTATTTAAAGAGCATGGAGGGTCATTTGTAGGTTAACTATTCATGAGAGAAGCTTATGTAAAAAATCATTCTTTTATTAATAAATTGCCTTTGATCTGTGATCTGTTTGTGAGCGGTGTCCTTTGGTGTTCTGTCTGAGGAACCTACCCTATAAATTCCTACACTCAGTCAACCGTGAGCTTATTTGCATTTCCCTACCTACCTACCCTATCAATTGCAAACTTCTTTTAGTGCAATCAATGTGAAATTTCCAATGTGGCCAATCATTTGTCTTATCTGATATTTGAGTTTTCTTACTACATCGGAGTTTAGAGAAACTATGATATTGTGATGACCACTGCCACTGGAATTTCCTTTGATCTTCATAGAAAAACTGAAACATTGGAGAGTAAAACTCTTCCATGTATCTAGCTATAGGATCCCAAAATACATGATCAGCTTGATGATCCTCATAACACCCTCTTACTTCTAACAACTTATCTTTAGTCACACAACATTTATTTGATAAGTTATCCAACTAATTTTTTGAATGATTCCCACAAACAATGTAATTTTCTTCATTATTAAGATCATTCATTGATGCAATCTGCTGCAAGGAATTACAAAAATGAACAACCCTTTCCTCTGCCTGAGGGTTATAAAGAATTTCTTCTAGAATTTCTTCTTGGTGTTTGTAATAATTTTCATACTCATAATGATCAAAATATTGGCAAGTTTGTTGCATCTCCACATTTATCTCAGAGGATGTAACATGGTTTTCATAAGTAAACCCCTGCTGATTTTCATTCTGCATTTCATGGGATGCTTCCCTTTCTTCTTAGTGTTGAAATGCATTGTTATAAAGAGCCTCTAAAATTTCTTCATCCATAAATTCATCATCATCATAACAATTCTCCAAGTACTGAATAAGACTCAAAGAATGTTTACATCAATCTTTGACTAGCAATAAGGAAGGATGACATTCTTTATACATCTCATAGAATTCATCATGAAAATTAGTAAGCAAGTATATTGAACTGTTTTCCAAACTTTTATACCAAGCCCATGCTTTTCCTTCTAAAGTGGTCATAAACATCTTCATGAGACGATCTTTAGGGAAATGAACCATAAGACTGTGTACATGCATATGGAACCTAACCAAATGAAGAGCAACATTGTCTTTCTTTTCATCTTTGAACATTGGAAGATCGTCTAACCAATCAACCTTTGGCATAGGATTTGGAAAACCAGGGATATGAGACTGATTCATAGGGTCATACCTGGCATTCATTCTTACAATGGAACTCATCTTGAAACTTCATCAAGCTACTCATCTTCTAGTAGTGGAGTCACCTTCCAATTTGTTATTTGATGTGTGGAGTCGCCAAGGTAGATTGCATCCTCGAAAGCTTTCTGAGCTCTTTCTACCTTTAGAAGTTCAGCTTCTTGATTTCGGGAATGAATAATCTTCAGACTCCCAATAGACGCACCAAAATGTTATCACAAAACCAACCCTTGATAGGCTGGTAATTAGGAAGAATCTGAGCAACTATTTCAAACCAACTTTTGGCTGAGCCTTAGCCTCCTCAACCTGAGAGGGCTCTCTCACTAGATTAAAGATTTTGATAATGAATAAGATGGCTAACTCTATGAAACAAATTAAGAAGTGTAAATGGTTGAAACACAATTAGAAAATATTCATTGTGCTTATGGAGTCAAAAATGTTTCAGTATGACAATAATGTTAGCTTTACATGGAAGTTAGGGCATCTAGAATTCAACCCATGGAGAATACATCAGAAGCATATAGGACAACACAGTTTATAAATGTATGAAGGAATTTAGAGCACAATAAGTTATTTCTAAGTAATCACACATTCATACCACTATAAATAATGAGAAGAGGAAAATACAAGACATTATGAACATTGAATTCCTTCTGATTGCTGAGAAGGAAAGCCAAATATTGTATTACTTAAAATAGAGTCTTACACAAAGCACAATATGAGAGTTTCTCTGAAAATTTCCAACCCTTAATACATTAGATTTTCTTCCATATATAGAGTGACTTATATTCCTCCTCCAGCATGAGGGGAATTTTAATTTTTCCTACTTTGACACCTATTGACACTTAAAACCAACTATTTAATGTAACTAGTTGTTTAACTAGCAGTTCTAGAGACCTAAAACAATTGGGAGTGTAAGTCCTCATTATGTTGGTAGTAGCATTTATTACAATTCAAACTCATTCTATAAAAAGTGGCCTTCTTTAGTTTAGCTTTGGTGGTGCTTTAAACTCCCTGTTGACCCTTGATGCCTCATCCTTTGACTGTTCCTAGAAATTAGGAAGTTGTTCCTGTTTTTCTGCTTTTGGTCTCCAAAAGGATCTTTGAAGTCTATTATCCATGTTGTTCTTCTTAATTACATAAAAATGAATTGGATTAGCTTGTTTTCCATATTTTGTTGACCTTTCCCATATACACGTGGTAAGACAAAAACTTCTTTAATGCTGCTTGAAGCATCATGAACAATACTAGTTACGAAATAATGACTACTTTCATAACATAGAGCTTAGAGTTCATAGATTTCCTTCCTTTACTTGTTTCGCCCTTGCCGGATGTTTACACCTTGTAAGTAATCCTTTTCAGAAGCCCCTCTTCAAAAATATTTCCTTTTGTCTCTCAAAATTGGTCCAACAAATCATTACATGCAACTACAGTAGTTTCGTAGCGTGATACGAAATTGTTGTGCATTAGGCATCACCTACAGCAGTTTCGTAGCGCGCTACAAAACTATTGTGTAATTTAAAAAAAATAGTTTAAGACCAAAATTTAACTTCCTTGATCTTTCTTTCCTTTGGAATGGCTCTTCCATATGCCATGAAGCAGTTCAAAACTGAATAAACTGACACCATTCTTCAAGGTAAACTTCAAAAGGTTGTCTACATAAAAATGTAGGATTTAGCCTTACTTGCTATGTAATTTTTCTTAGCTGAGGATGTCCTTTAGGCTGTTTTTCAACTGAACCTTGCGACACATTTTGCCTAAGCTACGAAACAAATAGAGAGGAAAATCTAGAGATATCTTTCGAGTGAAATGAAGCAAAAGTTTGAAGCGATGGGAATACACCTTATGATACCTCCCTTCATAGGTAAAGTATTTATGTATGCAGGTAAGCAAATTATCATATGAATCCTTGACAAAGCTCCTGGGCACTGACTTGTTTAAGTCTGAATCAATGAACTTTGGCTTTGAGGATTCCTTGCAAGGAGTCATATCAAATTTGAATTTATTAAACCACCTCCTCTATCCCCTTGTAATTTCAATAACTGCAGATATAACCTTTGATCGTTAGACACCTACCTGACCTATGATCCTTCTTTTCTATAGACATCTCCATGGAATTCATGCATAGTAAAAATTGAAAGAGCTTGCACCGTCTTAATCTTGATCACTGCCTCGCTTGAAATGGAAAGGGAAGCTGTTTCGCTTGGACTTCAAGGAATTATGATTAAATGTCTGTCATTTTTCTTCTTATGCATGAAAACAAACATAATCATAACTGAAAACAGCTAGACCCTTCTTTTGAAATCTGAAACTCGAGTGTACCAAGACATCTAATGAACCTAATGATGAGAATGAGCAGTTGCATTGGATAGGCATGATGTATGGACTGACAGTTGATGATGTAAGTGTTATCACCCCAAGAAACTCTCCTATGTTGAAGCTTGGAGATGCTCGAGAACATTACAAATTCAACTTATTGTTGCAAATGGACGAATGGAAGGAATGATGTTTGTTCAAGCCAGATAACCACTTCTACTATGCTTAACTCTAGACATGCGTGAACACCCCCAGACTACAAGGCTTTAGACCACCAATTACTCACGGTTTGAAGATTGGGTGACTACAGAGAATACTGACCACATCAACAGATGCACAAGACCATGTGATGGCTAGCTACAACCAGTAAACAAGTTTGCAAATCTATTTCCTAATGCACAAACAGGATGACAACCGTCTGGCACTAAGTGAATAGAAACCTGAATAACTCATTCACTGATACAAACAAGATTGTAACACAGAGATAGGATGACAACTTCTCTAATGCTAAACATCAAGAGCTTAGAAATGCAACATATCAGGCATAGCTTAGAACAAAAGAAGAATGAAAAGTGAGCAATCAACAACAAAAGAAGCTTGTATTAGCTAAAAATGAAGATGAGACGCTACAAGTATCAAAGCAATTACAGTCTCTAGAAGTTGAACTTTACATCAAAACAACAACCATTAACCCTGATTACATCTTGTTTTTGGGTATATATAGAGTTTAAATACAAAGGCACTCGGTCAATCTAAGTATGGGGAGGTCATATTTGACCACCAACTGCTTTAACTGCCTGATGGAGTCTTTGGTGCAATTTGCCTATTTTAGTGAACAAATCTAATCTTCTCAAGTGCTCTACTGTCCTCTCGGGTGGCTGAAGTGTCATATGGGATGAAGTCCCATAACTGTTGAATGCATTTACCTGATCGAGCTCTGTCCTTTTCCTTCTTGGCCCTACTATCTCTTTGAATGTGGTTGTTGAGGAACTACTGCAAATAGTACTGAAAACTTGTTGTCTTTGTCCTTCGGGTGCACGGAGAAGTTAAGAGACAAGGATTACATAGTAGGCGAACGAACTGGATGGAGGAACAATATTGGCCATCGGATTGAGTAGATGGATGACAGATATGGCTTGGCAGGGACTATCAAGAAAGCAAGGTAGAATGAACGAGGGCCATTGGATCTCGGATGGGCAGATCTAATGGTCGTTGGGAGGAGGAGACACAGGGGAGTTAACAGGCAGGAAAAGCGGTTTCAGTGGTGGGTGGTATCGATCGCACCACCTCAAGGTGAAAAGTGGTAAAAGGAAAATGGCATGTGATACCATTTAAAGGATGACACGTGGCAGTGGAGGGGAGGGGAAAACTACCCTTCATCGCACGTTAATGCGACATTATTTTGCGAGCATGAGGAGAGCGAACATCGTCCAATCACGGCAGAGATGATTAGATAGCAGGGATTAGATCATGTGGATTTTTGTCGGATGCGGTGGAGAACTATTGGATCGGTGGTGGCGGAGATCAATGGCCAAGGTTATGATGGTGGGTTTATGGAGGCGCGAAGTTCGGTGGGTCATAACTTTATAAGGTTTTGTGTGTTAACGCCCGGGCTTGAAAAGGGCTTTAATATGATTTTCAAGGAAAAGGCATGGGAAATAGAAACAAAAGGAGGGCAAGAGAGGTAGAGGAGAAGGTGAGGGAAACCACCATAAGCCTTTCTTTGAGCATGACCAAGGACCAAGTTGGCCTCCAACTTTAGAGAATATAGCAGAGCTAACACTGGCTCCTTCTAGGGATGAGATCCTCCCTGTGAGGTCTCAAGAACTGTAGATCAATGCCTTTCTTGTGAAAACAAATTAAAAAAAATTCCTAGTGTTCCATTGGGCATGGAGTCTAACTAAGCCTATACTAAAACAACATATTTACAATTTTAAGGCCAAAAGACCTTAAATAACATAAATTTTCAGAAAACGCCCATTAGCTAGGCCATCAAAAACTATCTCCCCTTCCATACTTTGCAGTATGAAAGTATTTTTCCCTTGGATCTCAGAAATGATAACAGGCCCTGTCCAGAAAGCATCAAACTTCCCATGGTTTCCTTTATTCTCTTTTAGTGCATCCCACTTAAGAACCAAATCTCCGACCTAAAAATTATATAATTTTGTCCTCTCAGCAAAAGCATCCTTGATCTTCTTATGATGTGCTGCAGAATTTTCAACCAGTTGTTCTCTGATTTGGTGGACCTATGTTAAATCAGTGATCCTTTTTCCCATGTCTTCTTCCTCGTTCTGTTCTCCTGGTAAGAACTTTGCCACAAGGCGGATCAATTGAATTGGGAAAATAGCCTCAGTGCCATATACTAGTTTGAATGGAGAATTCCCTATGGATTTCTTGATGGTTACCCTGTCTGCCCATAGCACATATTTGAGCTTAGAATCCCAATTCTTTTTGTTGTCTTCCAACAACTTTTTAATTATCCTTATCAGGATTTTGTTGGAAGATTCTGCTAGACCATTGCCTTGAGGGTAGTATGGGGTGGAATGAATTAGCTTAATGCCCATTGAGTCACACATGTCCATCAACTCTTTTGCCCTGAAGGCTGCTACATTATTTGTGACTAATTTATGTGGACAACCAAATCTGGTGAAAATATTCTCTGTTAAGAACCTTATGACCACATGATGATCAGCCTTTCTGGTAGGGATTGCTTTAATCCACTTAGTGAAGTAATCTGTAGCTACTAAGATCCATTTGTGCTAGCCACTACAGTGTGGATTGATTTCTCCAATGAAATCCAAGCCCCACTGCTGAAAAGGGCCATTTTCATGTATTGGGTTTAAGGGCAGGGATTTCAATTGCCATTTCCCTTCAAATCTTTGACACCTGTCACAGGATTTTACAAATGAAAAGATATCATAAAATAAGGTGGGCCAATAGTACCCAGCTCTGAGGATTTTATGGCTGTAGTCTTCCAATAATGATGTCCTCCACACATGCTGGAATGAAACTACTGCATGACTTCAATGGATTATTCTTTGTCTAGACACCTCAGGAGAATTCCAGAGGGGTCCCTCCAGTAGAGCAGATTTTCATGGATGTAGTATGTGGCTGCCCTGAGCCTAATAGTTCTAGCTCAGCTTGAACTAAGACCTAGAGGAGCTTCTAACTTCAGCAAGAATTGACCTATTACAGCGTTCACAAGAAGCTATACTTTCTACCAATGACTGATTTTTTCCTTGTTCAGTTGTTTCCTCTTCTGTCTGACCATTCTCTGCAATTGTGCTTATGAGATTTATGTCTAGCATTCTACAATTTTCTTCAGCCATTAATCTGGCAAGGCCCAGACCTCTGACAAGCATGGTGGGCTTGAATTCTATGTTAAATTCAATCAGCTTTGCAATCCATTTAGCCCTCCTTCCATCAGCATCAGGCTGTGTTAGGACATCCTTTATTGAAGAAGAGGGCACATATGAAATTATCTTGGAATGCAGAATGTAAATATTGAAAGCTTTCAAAGATTTGATAAGAGCATATGCCTGTTTTTCAATAATATCATATCTCAGCTTGGCATCCCTTAAAGTTTTGTTGAAAAATGCCACTAGATGCTCTGAACCTTCCTCATCTACTTGCAATAAAACTGCTACAAGGGTGTCTTCTGAGGCAAATGAAAATATATGGAACTCCTTGCTGTAATCTGGACTTCTTAAGATGGGAGCTTCCATAATAGCCTTCTTAATAGACTCAATGGATCTTCTTGCTAAATTAGTCCACTTGATCTCTGAACCCTTTTTCAACATGGAGGTGGTGTGTTTTACCAGTTCTACAAAATTTGGGATAAACCTCCTCACAAAATTTATTTTTCCGAGGAAGGACCGGATATCTTTCTTTGATCTCAGGATAGACAAAGTCTGTATTGCTCTTACTCTTTCTGGGTGAATTTTGATACCAGCTACAGAAACAACATGTCTTAACAACTTGCCTTCTTCTAAAGCAAACTGTGATTTTTAGGATTTACTGAAATCCCAAACCTTTTGCACTTTAGAAACGCTTTCTTCAAATGCTGCAAATTGTCTAGATGGCTGCTGGAGTATACTATTATATCATCTAGGTAGATGAGGACAAACTTATCCTTCTCTCCCACAAATGTTATATCCATAGCTCTCTGAAAGGTGCCTCCAGCATTCATCATCCCAAAAGGCATCTTAGAATACATAAAAGTGCCCCAAGGAGTGGTGAATGCAGTCTTCTCTTGATCATCTGGATGCACAGCAACTTGGTTATACCCTAAAAATCCATCTAGGAAAGACATCACTTTGGATCCTGAGACCTTTTGCAGCAAATACTCCATCTTGGGTAGAGGATAATTGTCTTTCTTAGAGCATTTGTTTAAGTTTCTGAAATCAACACAAATCCTGATTTCTCCACTTTTCTTCCTCACCACAACCAAATTGGCTACCCATTTTGAATATCTGAGAGGGACTATGATCTTGGCAGCCAGTAATTTCTTGATTTCTTTTTCAATCAAAAGAAGGAACAAAAGGTTTATTGGTCTCAGCTTCTTCTTGAAAGGGATGGTGTCTTTATCTAAAGGGATTTTATGCTGGATGATCTTTTTGTCATATGCTTTCATGTCACTATATTCCTAGGCAAAGAAATCAACAAATTGCTTCATTAAATTGCAGTATTCAGAACATTGGGCAGCAGATAGACGGGTGGACAGATTTATGTATCGTGGCTGATCTGGACTTCCTATGTTATGCTTACAGAGTGCAGATTGGTCTTCTTTTTGGGCAACCTTATAGGGCACATCATTCTGGTCAAACAGCTTTTCTAAAGGAACTAAACCCTTAGGTATATGATTGTTGGGTATTTAGACAATGCTATCTTTGCCAATTTTGTTTCTGAGCTGGGATTGGGGGCTTTCTTCCAAGGCTTCATTCTCTTGGTCAATTTGCATTTCAAAAAATTCATCAATGACTTGCAGGAACCTATTCACTTCATCATCATCTTCAAAAACTTTCCAATGCTAGACATCATCAGGCAAGGATGGTCTATATTTCATTTGGACTTCATAAACTAGTTTGGGAGGCATGGAAAGGATAAACATGCTAGCAGACAGAGCAAGGGAATCAGCGAGCTGATTTTTTACTATAGGGATGTATGAGATACAAAAACTATCAAAAGAATCTTTAAGTCTCCATACCTCATCTCTGTATGCTTTCAGCCTTGGGTGCTTTGTTTGAAATGTTTTGTTGACTTGCTGAATGATAAGATCAGCATCTCCAAACACCTTTATGCTTCTGATCCCCTTGTCTTTTGTTGTGTTAAGGCTCAATATCAGAGCCTCATACTTTGCTATATTGTTGGTGACTTGGAAATCCAACTTAAAAGACAAGTGTGTGCTTTCTTGTTTTGTAGATATTAGCACCACCCCTACTCCTACAGTCTCCCTGGAACATGCTCCATCAAAGAACATCTCCCAAACCTGACTTCCTTGCTCTCCCTTGGCCTGAACTATTCATTTCTTTAGCTACAATAAGGCCTTATGGGATTCTTCTATTTGGAGGATACATGCTCCAAAATTAGTGTCCACAACATAAATGGGATGATTAGAAGGATTCTTCTCATCACTGATGATGTATGCCAGTTGTGCTTCTCTGTACAATCTACTGCTTTCCCCTCCAAAAACTGGGACAGTGGCATAAGATAGATCATTATGCAATGTCCCACCTAGTCTCTCTATCCACCCTCTAGACAGCAGCATGCCAAACTTGGGAGGGACATTTGCTACCACAATATCCATCATCATACTCTTCATGGGCAGCTGAGTTAGGGTAATAGCTAGGTCTTTGATTAATCCTAAGCATTTTACCTTCCTTGAATCAAATGAGAATAAATCATGATATGGTCTGGTGATATCAAGGCCTAACTCTTCCATGACAGCATTAGGCATCAGATTGTGGCTGGCCCCTATGTCCAATAGGCAATTGTGGAGGATTTTATCATGAATGGTCAAGGAGACATAAAATGATGGAGAATTATCATCAGCAGGCTCAGTCATTGGGCTAATCACAACTGCAGGCTTATCATCTTGCAAATTGACAGAGTCAGTGGAGGTTTGTGTAGCTTTCAGCTCAAGAGCATTAAGGATAGGCTTTCTAAAAAATTCACCTTTTACCAGTTCTATCAGAGGCACAGATATTTTTAACTTCTGAACTTCTAATTCAAAGCTGAAAGGGTAAGGGGACTTGTCGGGACCTCTTACCTCTTGAACTGGTGCTTTGAGGATGACTAGATCAGCGAATGGTCTCTTCTGTCTGATGTTCTGTTGTTCTATTGGGAGAAAAGTTCTTTACACAGGATTCTCCTTTTGCTTTTGACCTCAGATTGTATCTTTGTTGCTCATCAGTTTGTAGAACAGCCTCTCTGTCCCACCTTTGACTGGTTTCATCCTGCAGTAATGATTCTTCATAGGCAGCCAATGTCAAAAAGGAAACACTGCCTTTATCTTCCATGCAATGAATTTCATCCTCTTCTTCAAATTGTTCCTCCTCCATGACTATGTTTAGGAAAGCAGCCTTGACCTTTTGTTCTCCATCATCTTCTTTACCCCTTTGAATGATTTGCAATTGTTCATTTGCTCTTCTGAATGGATTTGAGTTTCTTGGAGAAAATGTGTCTTGAAGCCTTGTTTTTCCTGAGCTTTGTTCAACCATCAGCTTAGATATCTTAGCAGCTAATGAATCTATCATTTTAGTCATTTTGTCCAATTTAGGTTCTGAAGATGAAGCAGAGGAAGAAGAAGCCTCACCTCTCTACCTCCTTCTATCAACATGACTTTTGAGCTTTTCTGCAGCCATGATGTTCGACTCCACCTCCAAGGCTGCATCCTACATATCAGCTAGAGTGGGACATCTCCTTTCTCTCAATAGTAGATAGAAATCAAAGTCAAAAGCATTGGCATAGGTGAGTTTGGCAGAGGTGGGGGTAGGCTTTACTTTAGCCGGTATCTTACTATACATACGGTTAAATCTCTTATTAAAATCAGGAAATAATTCCCCATTTTCCCTCTTTAGGTTACCAAACTCAGTATGATAGTATAGCAGTTCTTTCTTATCCCCCCAATGCTTCAAAAATACATCATCTAAGGCTTCAATTTATGCTATAGACCTAGGGGTCAATTCTATGAACTACTTTCTAGCCTCTTCATCAAGGCTCTGGACAAAAACTCTCATCCACACATCATCTTCACTGATATCTAGGTTATTAGCATAACTATAAAAAGACTTAAGGTGTTCCTCAGGTGTTACTCCCTCTGTACCAGTGAATTTAGGCATGTATTTCTGATACTCTCCTGCAAGCATGGCATTCAAAGGAATGGGCAAGACCGGGGGTCCATACCTAGTAGCTATAATTCTTTCCATCTTTGTGGGAGCTTGTTGGCCTGCCATGACTAGGGTAGGTGGAAGGATACTGGTAGGTTGAGTGGTAGGGAACAATGAAATAGATGACAAAAATGAAGGAAAATGATGGATTGTATGAGAGGCTTTCTTTGGACTGAGATCCAAAGGGGAACTAAATGAACAAGGAGCTTTATAAATCTCTGAAGGTATTTATTCACTAGCAAGGCTAGGCCCTATACCTTCAAACTGTACATTTTCAGCTATAAGTCTTTCTTGCAGAGACTCATAAGATTTCTTGGGCTTACCTGATCCTAATGCTCCTCTCAGTGATGCTTTCTTCTGCTTAACAATCTTTTCAGGGTCAGGCATTGGGTCAGCTGGTGATTTCTGAGGATTTCTCCGAGTATGCTTCACAAACTAAGCCAGGACTATGATGTGGAGTTGCCAAAGGTTGGTCTTCCAGTAGAGTCGCCAGATAGATGATTACAACAAAAAATGTGTCCAGACTTTGTCTATCATCAAAGCTGGAACTGTGTCGTTCTCCCAGGGAAGTTGAGCTTCAACCTCCTCTCCCCGGCAACGGTGCCAATTAATGTTATCACCCCAATAAACTCTCCTAGGTTGTAGCTCGGAGATGCTCGGGAACATTACAAATTAAACTTATTGTTGTCTCGGAGAATACTGACCACACCAGCGGATGCACAAGACCATGTTATGGTCGGCTGCAACCAATGAAGAAGTCTACAAATCTGTTTCCTAATGCACAGACAAGATGACAACTCTCTGACATGAAATGAATAGAAACCTGAATAGCTCATTCACTGATACATACAAGATTGTAACATAGAGATAGGATGATAGCTTCTCTAATGCTAAACATCAAGAGCTAAAAAATGCAGCATATCAGGCGCAACTTAGAACATAAGAAGAATCAAAAGTAAGAAATCAACAACAAAAGAAGCTTGTATTAGCTAAAAATGAAGACACAATGTTGCAAGTATCAAAGCAGTTATAGTCTCTAGAAGTTGAACTTTACATCAAAACAACAACCATCAACCCTAATTACATCTTGTTTCTAGGTATATATAGAGTTTGAATACAAAGGAACTCGGTCATTCTAAGTATGGGAAGGTCATAATTGACCACCAGCCGCTTTAACTGCCTGATGGAGTCTTTGGTGCAATTTGCCTATTTTAGTGAACAAATCTGATCTTCTCAGGTGCTCTGCTGTCCTCTCAAGAGGCTAGAGTATCGTATGGGATGAAGTCCCATAACTGTTGAATGCATTTACTTGATCGATCTCTATTCTTTTCCTTCTCAGCCCTACTATCTCTTTGAATGTGGTTGTTGAGGAACTACTGCAAACAATACCGAAAATTGGTTGTCTTCATCCTTCGGGTGCATGGAGCAATTAAGAGACACGGATTACATAGCAGGCGAATGAACAAGATGGAGGAACAAGATTGGCAATCGGATTGAGTAGATGGACAGCGGATATGGCTTGGTGGGGACTATCGGGAAATCAGGGCAAAATGAATGACGACCATTAGATCTCGGGTGGGAAAATCCAACGGTCCTCGGGAGGATGCGCAGGAGTTAACAAGCGGGAAAAGTGGTTTCGATGGTCGGCGGTATCAATCGCACCACCTCATGGCAGTGGAGGGGAGGGGAAAACCACCCGTCATCGCATGTTAACGCGGTGTTATTTTGTGGGCACGAGGAGAGAAAACGTCGTTCAATCGCAGCAAAGATGATCGGATGGCGAGGATTAGATCGCGTGGATTTTCATTGAATGCGGTGGATAACAGTTGGATTGGGGGTGACGGAGATCAACGACCAAGGTTACGGTGGTGGGTTTATGGAGGCACGGAGTTCAGTGGGTCATAACTTTATAAGGTTTTGTGTGTTAATGCCCAGGCTTGAAAAGGGATTTAATATGATTTTCAACGAAAAGGCATGGGAAATAGAGACAAAAGGAGGGAAAGAGAGGTAGAGGAGAAGGTGAGGGCAACCACCATAAGCCTTTCTTTGAGCATCACCAACGACCAAGTTGGCATCTAGCTAGAGAATATAGCAAAGCTAATAGTAAGATTAACAGATTCTACTAGATTGGACAACTAGGTGAGATATGGCATGAATCTACACAAAT
Source organism: Pinus taeda (assembly GCA_000404065.3). NCBI lineage: Eukaryota > Viridiplantae > Streptophyta > Pinopsida > Pinales > Pinaceae > Pinus > Pinus taeda. The sequence goes on from APFE030430864.1 coordinate 19,473, forward strand.
CCCCAATTTCGTAGAGCAGCCAGTGCAAATTCTGGGATTTGCACTACGAAAACTTCTAGGTAGTTTCATAGTGCATGAAAATCTTGACACAAGTTTGACACGTGGAATTTTATGTGTGATATGGGACCAGTGATAGGAAAAACCAGAGTTTTGACCTTATTTGACAATACCAACAAGACCCCTTCTAGGTATTAGACTCTAAATCAAACCATGGAAAGACTAGACCAAGACTAACACCAATCCTTTGGAATCGAACTGATGTTCAAAATTTAGGAATTTTTTCTTGAGTGATAACAGTCATGACACTGCAGGAAGATCCTAACCTGCAAAGGTTAAACACCGAAGCCTGTGAATTGCAGCAATAGTATGATGAAGCAAGAGTGATGGTGCACACCGTCTCTATATCACAACGACTAGCCAAGTTGCATGAGGCAAAGCAGTTGCTCGAAAAGGTGGAGGCAGCGTAAAGGAAAGAGGCGGTCCTCAAGGCCAAATTGGGGCCTTGGATGGACAAGGCCTATGTTATCTCTGCCACCATTGAGGAGAAGTTGGCAAGCCTATAGAGAACACAGTAGTAGATAAAGGAAGATAGTGCACGACCAGTAATAGAGCAGTTGGTGGAGCAGATCAAACAGGCAATCACGCAGAGCGCAACAAGGTAGTAGTGGCACAAGTAGAGTTGTGAGGTCTCTCCAGTAAGATCTATGTTCCAAAAGAATGACTCAGGGGCGAGTCATGATATTTGTGTTGGGGGCCTATTGGGACAGGGTCCCCTAAGGTCACATTTTGGGGCAAAAAGCCCAAGTTTTATTGTAAAGAATGTAAAGTCTCTGCAAGCTGTGGTCATGAAGTGCATAGAGATTAAAGTCTCATAAAGGGTTTTACCCTTCTTTTATGTAATTTGTGTCGACTTTAGTAGATCCATCCATGGTCCACAGACCATGGGATTGTATAAGAAGCAGAGTCTAAGAGATAATAACTAAGATGAATATGAATATAATGGGTCATTAAGAGTAAGAGCGAAGAAGTATTAGAGTAGAAGAGAGGCTCTATGGCTATGTGTGCAGAGGCCTAGAGTAGAGTCCGTAGCTGAGTGCGCAGACCCCTGCAGCTAAGTTCATAGAGAAGTCTTGAGTCTGTAAGAAGAACGTAAGCATTAATAAAGAGATTATTCCAACAATTCCTATGTTTTGTCTATTTATATCTGTTATGAATGAATGCGCTATTATGTTATGATGAATGACAACTTTATGAATTAATACTGTATTGATGTGCAATTCTACATGATTTACATTGTCATATGAACACAAGTAATAATAATTGTTTATGTGAAGAATATATTGTTGAATATTAATGTTATCAAACACTTAAGACAATCTGGGTAAATACAGAACTAAGGGTACTTACAGAGGTGCATAAGTGGTTGATTCACCTATTTACGGTCCACAAAAGATAGCTGTAGACCTTTGTGAAGGTCTAGAGGTGGTTAAAGGAATTTATATCGATAAGCCTTAGAGGCTTATTGATCTATGAAAAGGTAGGTTTAGGGCACAAAACCACATAATGCTAATCTCTGGGTGCTGAAACTTGGTTCTACCATCCCCCCATACTGCTTCGAGTGAGACTTTAGTCCGCGCTCCGTAGGTTGATGCCAAAAGGGTCAGTAGTGCAGGGATTTGTTTGGCAAACTTAACTTTGAGCTTGGGTCAAAACCCTCTAATCCAAAAGTGGCGGAACTACCAAGACAATCACATAGGATACTCGATGATCCCCTTCAGTATACACCAAGTCATTTAGAAAAGATTAAAGCGGAAAAGTCTAAATCATTTGAAACTAGAACTATAGCAGAAACTGAAACTTGTACTATTATAGATCTGATGTAAGAGAAACTAAAGTTAATTAACCTATAGAATCTACTATTCTAGGCCTTGCAGTAAAATAAACTAAATTTGATCAAACTCAGAATTTAACATCACACTCAGCAGTAATTGATTTACAAATTATTGAACTTGTTCAAACTGAATGAGATACTGGAGAATATTCCAATAGAAACCCTGTTTCCAAACCAGATATTAACGAACCTAAGTATGATATTGATGAGCCTAAGATTCATACCTCTGCTACAACACATATTACGGATCCTCCACTTTTATCACGTGTGAAACTTATCATTATTGATAGTCTCCCTCCTGGCCTCATTTCCATTGAAGAGTTTGTTTCGGACAAAGAGGAAGAACCTATAGTTTCTACCATTGAACCTGTAGATATCTTAGAAATTTTGTTTCGATCTCTTCACCCTGACCCTTGGCATTTTACGCTCTTGAACTTTTTAGGACAATGGATTCCATGTTGCACAACTCCTTCTTCTACTGTGCCCAGTTTTTACTGGTCCACAATGATTCCTAGAAGTGCCATATCAAATACATCCATGTTTTCCACTTCTCTAGAGTCCACCCTGTATGGTTTTTTTTTACCACCTACATATCACTTTCTTGTAGGAGCTTATTCAGGAGCTACTTCCTCAAACTCATCTTCAAACATGTCAACTAGTGTAATTAATCCTACCACTACAGGTTTGACATCTGAACAAGTCATTAATATGGTTTATGGTAATGTGGTTAATCCACAAGCTAACCCAATAGGTGGTTATTATCCACCTGGGGGGAAACTCTCATATCCTCCACATGGAGGAAAGCCTTTTGGTGGACCTTAGCCTACAGTTGGGGGGAAACCCCCCGCCAAAACTACTTTAATTATGTTCAAATGCTTCAACCTAGTTTTGGTTAGCCTTTTATGCCTCAACTTGTTATTGGAATGCCTTAACCTGGATTGAATACAATTTGGAACCCTTATCAACTGTAAATTATTGTTGCTTCTCAAGTGCCTATCTATCAACCTAGCCAACCTCTTGGATAACCTATACAACAAATTCCTTTTCAAGGTATGCCTTTTCAAGTCCAACCAACCATCCAGGATAACCCATTGACACCTACCTAGAAATCACTTCAATAGTCTACCCTGAGTACCCATCAAACCGTAGGGCAGTCTACCATGCCAATCACTGTTAAAAACCTAGGTTTAGGTTTGCCTCAAACTCCCATTCTAGGAGTATCGTAGATAACTGTCTCGCTTACATCACATGTTACTATACGACCCCTAGTTCAGTCTTTATCTTAGGCATCTAGTGCTTAATCCATTCCTACAATTCCTTAAGCACCTCAAATACCTGTTGTTCAGCCTAGCATCCCATATATGCAAGTACCTTTTCAAGGGATACCTTTCCAAGGTTTACCCCAGAGTCAGTTTGTTCAAGGTACACCTTTTCAAACTCAATTTCTCCAAGGTCAACCCTTTCCAGGATAGTTTGTCAAGGTCAAATGGGTCAGGGTCTCCCATTCTAGAATCAACTTTACCCAGGTCATATGTTTTAACAACCTATTCAATTGAAATACGACATCGCTCCTCCTGGATACCCAGGAGGTAGGCAGATTCCAACTGCTCAGGCTATCCTAGGATATCCTGGATATCCTCCTCCCTATATGGGACTAGTCCCTCAGGGTTATCAATATCCATCGCAAGACCCTAATCACCGGTTTCCTTTCATTGAAACTTTGGATTTTCCTAACCTTTCTCGGTTAACTAATGATCCACTTCTTTATTTACCCTATTGGTCGGTTATTCCTACTAAGTTGCCCAGTGATATTCCTAAGTTCGAATGTAAGTCGTGTGAAGATCTGTCCAAACATGTCATGACCTACCATATTTGGTGTGCATCGAACTCATTAAACGATGATTCTATTAGATTACAACTTTTCAATGAACCTTAACTAGCTTGACAACCGAATGGTATGTATAATTTCCGCATGCTTTCTTCAGCACATTTAATACCCTTGCTACAGCCTTTTTGACCCATTTTCAATTACCCATTTCAGATGACAATGGAACTAAACTTTTGACTTCTTTGAATGGAGGCGAAGACGTCACTTAGTTAAAGTTTACATTCCAGACCATATTTTGGCTGAATGGTTCATAAAATTTCTCTTACCAGTAATAACTAAAGATGTGGCCAAAGGGGGTGTTGTAACTAAAGAGCAGGTAATTCCTCACACTCTCAGTCTGGTACTTTGTATGAAAATATCCCATATTTACCACGATCTACTCCAAATAATCCACCTCTTCCAGGATCACTTACCGCAAATGGCATGATTGATTTTGTGAGCCAGAAATCTAAGAACAAAAAGAAAAATTCTAATAATGTTTAGGTTTCACCTCTATCAAATTCACCTAATGAAGATCCTTCTCCCAGAATTACTTCCAAAATTAACGTCATAGATTCATCTACTAGCAAAGGTAAGCCATCCGGAAATAAAGAAAAAGGGAAAAGGAAAAACTAAACAAGACAACCGCTCTAAGAAGAAATCAACCAAGAATGAACCATCTGACGAAAAGAGGAACCCTCACTATCCTTGCTTAATTTGTGAGGAAGATCATTACACTAAGGAGTGCCCTCATCTAGCTGAAGTTTCCAAATTTGTCAAAAGCTCACCCACACCTACTATTTTGAAGGATCCTTTTCCTCCACAAGACAACAAAATGGTCTCTTGTGATCAATCCTCCTCATCCCCATTAGCAAATATCATGATGATGTCTTCCAGAGTTATGGTAGCAAAAAGATCCAAATATTACATGTCAAAGAGTCATGTTGAAGATGGAGATGACTCCAATTCAGTTGGTCAAACTTTTGCATCCACTCCTTTTTCTAAACCATTACATATTGAAAAACCAAATATTGATATGATAATTTGTCCACCTCCTAAGGGTATGCCTTGTAAGTCAGCCTTTAATCCTAATGAGAGGGCTACCCAATATTATAACATCATTAAAGATCTAGCTATGTCACCTTCGGCTGTCTGCCCTTGAAGTACTACAAACTTTTCTAGCATAAAGGAAATTATTATTATCATCTCCTCAAGTCTCCCATTTGATTGTTTTTTATCTCAAAAATCATGTCCCATGTCTTCCACACCAACTAGATTTTCAGATACCAGTGCACGTCAAAACTCGACAAGTTTTTTGAACAGTGATTGAGGAAGGAGTGTCAACATGTATTATGTCTATTTCTTGTTGGAAAGCCTTGGGTTCTCCAACAATCAACCAATCTCCCATGACTTTGAAAGCCTTCGATGGAAGATATTTTCCTCCATACATACTTTTAAATGATTTACTAATCGCGTTAGAGGGAAAAAAAGTTGCAATAGATGTTGAGGTTGTTGATTGTCAACTTGACTATAACCATTTGCTTGGTCATAGCTAGACTTATGCCATGGTGGTAGTAGTCTTATCATATTTTAGGATGATTATGTTTCTTCACAAAGTAAGAATTGTGAAAGTGGATCAATTTTCCTACTATACCTCTAACCCTAATTCCTCTGGTAGTATCCCATTTGTTGGAAAATCAACCACTCCTTATGAGGAATTCGGTGTTGGCCTGCTCAAAGACTCATATTTGATGGGAACCTTCACGTTTCCTCCACCCAATTTCCCTCATAATGATGCCCAGATTAACATTATTACATCAAGTACTTTCAAAATGGGAGATCCATGGAATGTACAGTGAGAATTAGAAATGATATTATATGGTGATGAAATGCCTCATAGCCCTTTTGAGTTAGCCTATGCGGCCATTCAATCTTTTTCCAACCCATCAACATCTAAAAATGATCAAAAGAATATGATTATTGATGAATATTCTCATTTGTCACACTTGGAACCAATCTTTATGCCTGATCCTTTTAACACAGATTTTTTAACTGATGAAGGGATTATGGAAGTTATGACCTTGGATGAAATGCCATGGGATGATATTCATCATCATTCAAATTTCTTTCCATCCTTTGATAAAATTAAGAATAATTTCTCATCTATGTTTTCATCGAAGACCCTTAATGATCCTCAATGTCCAATATTTACCCTTTCTTCCAGTTCTGAATAGAATTTAGGGAACATATGATCAACGATACCTATCGATATCTCAATGAAACCTGGTGTAATTGAAAATATTCATATAGGCGCTTCTTGTTCATTAGAAGATATTTCAACTTACAAAGCCCTATTTCAGGAATTTCGTGACATTTTTCCCTAATCCTATGAAGAGATGCCAGGAATTGACCCTAGCATTGTTGTACATGAAATAAAAACTTATTCAGATGCTAAGCTAGTTAGAGAATGATTACGTCCCATACATCCGAGAAAAGATGCTGCTATCAAAACTGAGGTAGAAAATTTGGTGAAATTAAGTTTCATTTACCCAGTTCCTTTAACCGATTGGGTCTTAAAAATTGTGCTCATTAGCAAAAGCAAGGAACTAATCGAGTGTGTGTCGATTACCAAGATATCAATAAATCTTGTCCCAAGGAAAATTATCCAACTCTGTATATCAACCAAATTGTTGATGACTATGTCGGGAATGAATTTTTTTCTTTCATGGATGGATTTTTTGCTTACAATCAGATAAACATACTCCCTTTTGATCAGTCTAAAACCACATTTATATTCCCATGGGGAACTTTTGCTTATCACAAACTCCCATTTGGCCTAAAAAATGTTGGCATGACTTTTCAACAAGCAATGTCTTATGCATTCCATGATATCAAGCATATTGTTCATCCTTATTTAGATGACCTCGCTGACTCATTCCATGAAACGACAGGATCACCCGTTGCACTTAAAAGTGATTTTCATTAGGTTTAAGCATTACAATATTCACTTGAACCCGCACAAATGTGTTTTTTGTTTACAATTAGGCCATATTCTAGGTTTCATCATTTCAAATGAATGCATTCGTTTCAATTCCCTCAAGGTAGAGGCAATCTCAAATTTGCATGCTCCTTCTAGCCTTACTCAACTCCAAAGTTTGCAAGGGAAGGAAGACATTTTGTGTAGATTCATCCACAATTATGTTGAACTAACCCATGGTTTTAATCGGCAGTTGAAAAAGGGTATTCCATTTTTTGGGATCAGCTTGCTGATAAAGCTTTCGATGCATTAAAGCATGCACTAACTAATGCACCTTTATTACATCCACCCGATTATCATCGAGACTACATTATATACTTAGTTGCATCTGATGCCACCATTGACATGGTGTTAGTCTAGGAGGATGATTCCAACAGCGAACATGTGATTTACTATTTGAGTAGGAGTCTCACTAAAATTGATATTAAATACACATGTGGAGAAGCTAGTCTTGGCAGTTGTGCAAGTTGTTCAATGGTTCTCTCACTATATACTTCTCCGAAAAATGACTATCAATTTAGATTGCAACCATATGATGTATATTCTCCCAAAAAAATTTCTAGGTGGAAAATACTCGAAGTCAATAGTTATTTTACAAGAGTTTGATTTCGAATTTGAAAAATCCAAATCAAAGAAATCCTTTATTTTCATCAAACTATTGTGTGATTTTCCCCAGACTAATATAGAAATTGTAGTAGAAGATTCTTTTGGTGAAGAATCTCTCTTTCTTATTAGTACATTAGATCTGTGGTATGGAGACTTCATTTTATATCTCCAAACACAAAATTTTAGGCCTGAGTTATCCAAAATTTATCGTCAGTGAATTTGATACCAATCCCAACGATATAATATTATTGGAGACACTCTTTATCATCGTGGTGCCGATTTTGTATTTCGACGTTGTTTGACTTTTCAAGAAGCTAGAAAAAATTTAAATGATTTCCACTTTGGAGTGTGTGGCAGTCACATGTTTGGGTATGCTACTGCCCAAAAGATATTATGTGCTGGTTATTTTTGGTTGTCAATGTTTAAAGACAGCATCACTACAGTCCACAAATTCCATAATTGCCAAATTTATGATCGAAAGATGCAAGCCCTCCCGCTCCTCTTCATCCTATAGTAGTTGTTGGTCCTTTTCCCAAATGGGGCATTGACTTCGTCACTTGTAAACCTCACTCAGCCAAGGGGCATGGATATATTATCCTTGCAGTCGATTACTTTACAAAATGGGCCAAGGCGACCTACAAATAGAGACGAAGGTGAAACTGGAGCTATTTTCATTTTCAATCATGTGATTACTCGGTTCGACATCCCACAAGCTATTGTTACAGACCACGGTAGTCATTTTCATAACTTTATGCTGATCAAACTATCCATGCAACTCGGCCTCCACCATGATAGCTCTACTTCATATTATCTACAAGCTAATGGTCAGGTCGAAGCTTTCAATAAAGTTTTAACCAATATTATTAAACAGATAGATGGCATGCATAAATGAAACTGGCACTCTATGCTCTTTTCAACATTGTGGGCTTACCACACTACTGTAAAAACATCGACCAATTTTACCCCTTTTCAATTCATTTATGATTTAGAAGCCATATTACCTATTGAATGTAAAATTTTGGCTCTTAAATTAGCTATTGAATTGTTACCTTCTATCTCTACAGAATAAGAATGCTTTGTACGTTTAGCTCATCTAGATTAAAATCACCATAATGTCATACTAGCTAGCGATGCTCAACAGAAAGGTATCAAAGCCCAATATCATCAAAACATTAATCCTCATACATATTCAGAAGGTGACCTATTGGTTTATGATTAATCTCATGACAAGCTAGGTGCAAGGAAATTCGAGCCCATGCGGCATGGACCTTACATCATAAAATGCATATTAGCTAAAGGTGCCTATGAGCTAGTTGATTACAATGGTGTTCCTTTGCGAAAGCCCATAAATGGTCTTTACCTAAGGAAATATTCTGCATAAAAACTTTTGGTGAAGATTTGTACATTATTTACCATTTTTTAGGTATGTGTGATAATTAGTATTTTTCACATATTTCTACTACTTCTCCTACTTATCTCATTTTTACACTTGATTTGTAAATGTCGACGTTCTCTCTGACTTACATTGGCTTTGTTGATGATGCTAGTCATAGTACCCAAAATTTATCTTCCACAGCATGGGTTACCTATTCACCCAATGATGAGCTAGTCTCTATTCATGGAATATGTCTCAGTCAAAGAACGAACAATCTATCAGAATATAGTGCAGTCATCGAGCTATTATTTGATGTCATCACATTTGGTATCTAACATTTGATCATTAGGTTAGATTCATAGCTCGTGGTATTACATTTAAATGGTGTCTATACAGTAAGGAGTCCAACCATGTTAAGAGTCTTTTTGCAAGTTCGTCTCTTGGAAAGGAAATTTTATTACATTTAATATCAACACATTTCAAGATATTTAAACACATTGACAGATGCATTGGCACATCATGCGTTAAATAGGAGTCCTTGCAAACTATTTTCAAAACTTGATATTAGGTTTTGTGTTGTAGGCTTTCCTATGATGGATCACTTCCTATCAACTTCAGTGCATTATCTAGGAAGTTGATTTAGAAACCTTCAGTACCATGGAGCCTACATGCGTTAATGGCAGGTTTCTCACTTTTGACGATAGGTTCTCATCATTGGCCTTTGATTGAATGATTCTATGAGTGTTCAACTTCAGATCACATATTTGCACTTCATAGGTTGTACTCTGAGTACGTTGAGAACCATTGTCATTATTGGTGGTTTCTCTCACACTTGTTAACAATTTACATCATTAATTGGTAATCAAGTGGTTTCTGCCATGTTCCACTTCGAGACATTCACTCGCATGGTTAAAATCGTACTCTAGATCGAGAGATGGAGATCAAGACCCTAGATCTAGTTTCATCCATCCAGGTTGTGAGGAGATTTTTTATTCATGATTAGGTAGACAAATGACCATGTCCATGTTTTGTCTACCATCTATATGATCTTAGTTTTTCCATCCTTTTTCATTGAGCTCGTTTTACTCTAACTATAGGAATGCCTACCTCAAAGATAATTTTTGATATATATTTTGCATTGTGTTCCCTTGAATGTTCCTTACAGGTTTTAGACCATTTCCTTTGATCTAATCCTTGGAATGATAAAGAGCTTTAATATTTTAAACTTATTTTTCAGACTTTTCAGTTTAGGGGGAAATCTATTACACATCAATTTCTCACCATGACACTTGATTAGTTTATGGATATTTTTACCATCAAACCAACTCCCTTAGAAGTCAAACAAATCAATATATGTTTAAGTACATGAGAAATTTGGGTCAAATAGCTCTCACATCTTGTTAAGTTCCACCTGCACCGATTTCTCTAGCATTTCTTGTGCATGGACTAAAATTGACTCTGAGAATAGCGCATTGTTGCACTCTGTCTGTAACTATAAACCCGCACAAGTGAATTCTATAAAGTAAAAATAAAAAGTACACTCTAGAAGCAAAGTAGGTACAATATTTCCCAGCTAAATGCTTCTAGGTGATGACTATTCGAACTATAACCCTCTTAAGATGCATTTCCATCCCTTTTCTCAAAGTGACCTCATCCCTCATTAAAGGAGGTTCATATTCTTCTTAGGGATCTGAAACTTCATCCCCTCTGGTCTATAAAAGGACTACATGGTTGAGGGATGAAGGAGGTCAGAATTCAGAGAATACAAACTTATGTTATTGGTTTGAGATTGGAGAGCTTGTCATTTAAGGAGGAGATTGAAGGAATTTGGGAGGGACCTCATGACATCAAGGCGAAGGTTGTAAGGCTCCTCTTATATTCTATTTAATACAAATGAGCACTTTCTCCCATTGATTTTGTCTTTTGTGAATGATGAATGGATTACAATTGTTTATTATGTTTATTAAGGAAAATTCAATCCCTAATTTCCTTGATCATTAGGCTAAGTTGTTTGAATTATTATATCACATGTGCTCTTGATCCTTTTCTGGCCTATGTTTACAGATCTTATCAAGCATTTAAGAACTACAGAAAGTCACAACAAGGGATCTTCATCAGGAATTTCATGAAATTGGTAAGAGGTCTATCCATTAGCTATACTGCTTATAATTCGAACAAGTTTAGCTTAGGGAAAGAGTCAGTTCATTTTTCATGATTGTTTCTCGTTTCCATTTAGGATCTAGGTAGAGCGCTCTTGTCCAAAAGAGGGATTATCCTATGTAACAACATCCTATGTTACCATAAGGAAGTGCAATCGATGAAACATCACATACAGTCATCCAACATTATCAATAGACCACTCAGGAGACAAGACAACCACTCAGACATCCCGTCCCTGAGTCCCACTGCTATCCTGCAACTTTTAGGCAATAGTCACTCTCATGATATGGGCAAGGGAGTGACCAACAACCTAAAGTCGCCCTCACAGCCCTGCCTGCTAGCAACTGTGGTCCAAAATTGCTATTTTTGTGCCAGAAACCCTGGAATGTTAGCCACTTTTCTAGCCTAGATTCCTAGCCTCTACCCAAAACTTGTTGTAACTTTTAGAAATCATTAAAAACATGATAACCATACTGATCAATCAAAAATCACCCTTAGGACTAGGCTTGAGCATCCCCAACTGGGACTGATATTCTGTCAAACACTTGGCATCAATGCAACCTACAGGTCTAGGATACAAGACAGTGCATAAACGTCTGAAACAAATTATGAAACATAACCACCTCCTTATCCATTGAACACTACATCATCAATTAGGTCTTTCATCCATCCTTTTAATAGTTACAAATAAATATATGAAATAACCATGACATGAACCAATCATTCAACCATGCTTATAACCAGCATAAAACCATATAAATATCAAATATATGACAATCATTAAATCCACATATAAATTAGTGCACAAGAGAAATTAGCTTTTATTAATCATAGGCAAATCCAACTAGGTTCGGGACTTTCATGTACCACCCGACCATATACATGGCTGAACCAAATCTCTCTTTCAGCCAGTCACCCCCGTGCCATATTCAAAGCATGAATGTAGGATTACATATAATAACCAATACAAGAATAATCAATGGAATCCAAAGTTTAAACCACCTCCACCCTTATCCTAACATGATGACATTAAAATCGATGCTCCGATCACAACCGAACATAACTTGGAATGCCATCTGAAATCCATGACTATCCTTCAGGAATTTTCTATCTCCTTGTCTCTCAGGCTTTACTGCAATCCAAACCCAGATCACTAGGCCCTAAACCAAGATGTATCCCTTACGATTTATCATGTATCTCACCAAAATGGTCAATGGATTCCTAGGCCTTTGGGAATGAACCTTGAAACCACCTCTCGCCCGGATTCTGAAATCCATCCAGAAATTTCAAAGTTCCAAAAATGAAATAAACATCTCAACATACCATGGCATCCATAAAAAGGCAAGGCTAGGCTAAAAACCACTGCCATAACCTAGAAAAACAATTCCATTATGTGAAGACTCCAAAATTGCTGAGATAAAATGGGGGAAGACCACTCGGTCCAAGCCTTAACGCAACTCCTTTTCCGTTAGGAATGGTCATTCCAACTGGTTTAACTAGGTCCAGTTACCTTCTCTCAATCTCCAAATGACTTAAAATATGACTTTAATCAACTAATGGATAAGAGACATCAGATCATCTCTATTGTTGATTAGGAAAGAGAGTGATCCTTAAGCTAATCTGGGGCTCAACCAAGCCACAGCTAAATTTTTCCCCTTTGTGAAAAGGAATTTTAGGAAAATAGAATTATTATACATGGAAAACTAATCGAAAGTGCGAGCAAAAGGAACTAAATCCCAATCTTATCTCAATTAGTCTAATATAGATACAACCCAATCGAGAGAAATATATTTAAATGATTGGGATTTAAATATGTCTTACTTATGATGAATATCAAGCTAACAAAGTAGTTCAATTAACTGACACTATGAATACCAAAACACATTCTATTCAAAGACCTCTTAACTGAAATAATCAACCAACAACATTTAGGAAGTAGTTCACAAAATTATATTGATTGTTAAATTAGTAATTCAAATAATTAAATAATAATATGAGGAAATAGTTCACAACATATCATTATTTTTTAAATCAATATCAAAAGACAGATTTGTGAGTAAATAGTTACTAAGAAATTATAATTCAACCCATAAGAGCGGAGATAAATAATAGTTTATGGTTGAGACAAATTACTCATATCGCCAAATAGCGCAGAAATATGAATAAAATGACACATTCATGCCATCATAAAATGAAACTAGTATTTAAAACAATACTATTAGAAATACCAATTTATTGAATCCGTTTATCTAGCTCTAGTCTCCAACAGTCCTCTACAATCTTTGAACTTTTGTTGTTACAACAAGATCTGCAGTAGTGCAAGCTCTGTTCTCCATACATAATTCAGAATGCAAAAGAAAAATCCTAAATTATCCCTAAATCTGAGATTTTCCCTCCTCTTACCTACAACTCTAAATCCCTATTACAGTAGTGCTTTGAGAATTCTAGGCATAGAAGAGAACCCCTTATTACATTCTACATTATGTTATTTATAATATTTACAAAAGAATTCTCAACATGAAAGTTTGTTGAAGAATAAATATACTTCATCAATTTTAATTGCCTCCAAATTCCATTTTTCTATTGATGGAGCATTCTTATTGATTGAGATCATGTTCTCCTCACCTCTTCAATTGTTTTCTTGCAAAAATAAATCAAAACTAAATTAAAATGGAAATATAAAATCAAAATACCAAATTTGGAATTCAAACAAATCCAATCAAAACTTAATTAAATAATTAAAATAAAAGAAATATGAGCTTTCTATTGATTCCTGTAAATATTTAATTGGTCAAGGGGAACATAGACGAATGGATCTGAACTCAAAAGAAGCTGTGGGCAAATGAGAATGCAGAAAATTAAACTCAGAAATTAGTGTTCTTAAACAATTCAAAGATTGTTTTTTCTGCAGAATTTTAGACTAAATATATGATCAAATCTGGGAATGAATCTACTTCAGAAATATTCTCCATGATTTTATCTTTTCAATGAGCCATCTTGGGTCTCATTTGGCCAAGTAAAATGTCATTTATGAGCTTCCAAAGTTGGTATATTAAAATTTCCAGAATTCTGGAATTTCTGCTGTGTGGGGTAAAAAATAGAATTTTTTAATTAAATTCTAATCCTAAATTATTTATATTATTAATCCAATTAATTCTAATTAATTTAATAATGATATTAATCACATTATTTACAGATTTAATTAAACATATTAAAAAAATTTAATAACTAATAAAATATTATTTATTTTATTTATTTTTATTTTAAATTATATTTAAATTATATTATAATATTTTTTTAGCAAACCATTGGAATCAATCTTATTCAAACTAAAATTAAAAACATAAAGTACATGTTTTGGGGCTAATGGTTTAATGCATTCATAATGGACGGAGTGGAGTGATGAGTGCAGAGTGAGGTGGAGTGACCTGCGGGTGAGTGAGGTGGAGGTACGGGAGGCATAAGGAGCTCAAACAAAACATTATGATAAAAAAATTGAACCCCTCGTATAATTCTAAAATTGCAATCGCAGTTTCGGAGTTTTAAAATGAGTGGCTTATGAAATATGTTTTATGTGATATTCGATATATCGCAATCATAATATCGCATCGCAACTTTCATTTCGATAACTTTAAATTTCGGGATTTTGGAAGGGAGGATTTGATGAGAAGTGGGGCCTATGTGAATTAACGATCCTATAAATTGGACTTCAGTCATTTTGCAATTGTGGGGTTTTGGATTTGGTAATTTATTTTAAAATAACAAGTTGGAGTAAATTACCAAGATCCCGAAACGTGTTTTGATTTATTGTACAACTTAGCTTGGCCATTTTGTAGGACTATTAGTGAAAGATGAAAAGTTAGAAAAAGTTCACTAAAAGTTAATATTTACAATGAATGACTATTTGAATTACAAAAATTGAAATATCATACATTTTTTTATATTTTTTAGTCTAGACAAGAAAATGATCAAACTTCAAAGGAGTGTTATTTACAAACTGGTTGACCAAATGAGTCAAAACAAGTATTGATGGAAAGCTTGTGAAAAATCAGATTCAACAAAACAACCAAAACGGAAATCCAACGAAAATGATAAAATGATAAGATTGTATGACAATTAACTTAAATGAAAATCATAAAAGATCCTTAGCCAAAAGTTAATTGAAAGGGTCTCCATTATTTGAAATAATGGGGGGTGTTGGGTTTTCCCTCCAATACACCATTAACAAGAGAGCCATACACCAACATGCAAATCCATGCATGTCCAAAAAAACTAGGAAATCACACATGAAAAAAGTTACATGCAAGTATTCTTGTTGAAGTTGCTTGATCATGCTCTTCCTTCCTTGATCCTTTCTTTCTTTCCTTTTCCTTTTCTTTATTTTCCTTCCTTTATCAAAATCTAGAGTGTTCCAAGAAAACTCTAAGTGACCAAGAGTGAGAGAGAGAAAGAGTATGAAAGAGCTCCAAACCTTCACTGGCTAAGAGCTTAACATTGTCCAAGAGCTTACACTAACTAAGGGCTTAACACTAAAAAAGAAGAAGCTTGCCAACTAATCCTCAAAAGTCTTTTTATGAATGAGGCCTCTATTTTCTTGATTTTCCATTATTTTCCTTCATTTTCCCCCTCACATGCAACATATGACCTTTCACCTTACCTTTCTCCTAATTTCACCTTACCTTTCTCCTAATGTTCCAAAATTGATTTTTGTCTTTTAATTCCTTTGCCAATTTTCCTTAGCAAAAACACAGATACAATGATGCCCACTAGGATATCTTGCCCAACATTCAGCTTGGAATATGTGTCTCTTACCCATGGTCTTATTTTTCCTTTATTAACTTTTATTACATGAACTTTTCACCCGGGTTGTTACACATTTGTCTCTTCAATATCATCAACACGTGGAAAAATATTCAATGCGTCCAAGCAACAAAAAATAAATCCATCCCCTTGACCTCATGCCATCAAGCTCTATGTACTCTCTCCACATATAAAAAAAGCCACAATCCTCAAACAACAACATATTAATCTCTTGGACCACAACACCATAGGAAGCATATACAAAAACATATTGTCTCCATGCATCAACAACATATGTGAAAACAAAGAGGACCTCCAGCATCACAAGCCATTAAGTAGAATAGAATTGATCAACAACATATTGATTATCAATCAACATCAACAATGAACATAACATACATATCATCCTCATCAAGTGCATCAAGATTTATACAACAACAAAAATAATAAGGCACCATTCATAACTTCATCACTTGCAATCCAAGCATCATTGATATAGTAATATAGTAACAACAACACATATATTATGACGACAACAGTAATAACCGTAAACTCATCATGGAAAATATCATGCAATAAGGAGTGTTGAGCCTCAAACCTGCACTCATTTACCCACCCTCCCAACAGCCTTTTCCTACTCATTTCCTTCTTTTGTCATCATTTCCTTCATCAACTTGTTCAATTCATTGCATTATAGGACTTTTTAACATGATTTGCTAATTGTGCTAATGATTGACTGTTGGTTTAGATTTTTGGTTCAAGAGCTGCAATCCGCAGCTGATACATGGTTTCCGCAGCCGGTCTCTGATTCCGCAGCCAATCCCAAATTCCGCAGCCATTTTCTTGTTTGCTATGATCCAGGTGTCCTCCAGAGAAAAGAGCCACATGGGCAAGTTTGTATGACTGTGTACATGGTGCGTGTGATATCAGCTCAGCCAAACTGGCTGTCTACACCCCTGGTCAACGTGGAGGTAGCTCTGGTCAAACGGCAAGGTTGCAAACGGTGGCACGGCTCTGCGTGTTCATTCGGAGCACGTAAGTCACAGCTGGCCTCTTCTTTAGCCACAAAGACTGCAGGGGAAAAGAATCCAACAGCGGATTTATTAAACCATGATGACCGTTCCCTAGATCCGTGCACGGTGCTGCTGAACGTGTCTTTTTCCTAGCTATTAGTTAGCTTAGTTTACGCATAGAACAATTGATGTTCTTGCTATAAATAAAGCATTTCTACACACTAATTAGTTAGCTTTTTGAAGTTAATCTTTTGCTGCTGTAAACTCTGTTTTAAAGACTTTTTTATAAAGCGTTTACGCTCTCCACTTTGTTTTATTATGTGTTGATTTAATTCCAAGAAGACAGTTATGTTCTTACCGAGTAGCTGATCTTTTAATTGGTTGAAGTGGATGGAGGGCCCCTGTCTACTACAACCATTGTACAATAGCCTTTAAATTCGCTTTCCTGCATTCTTTTTTCTAATTTATCATGTATATTAATGTACAATTTTGAAGTATGCTGCTTTACGTTTCTGTACTTTTCATGACTGATCAACGTGTTTTTATAGCTTTGATTAGGAGCCCGGGACAGTTTGCTTTTCCTTCTTTTTAACACTAGTGGCATCTGAAGTTGTCTTATCTAAACTGCTGATTTTCGCTCTGATTTTTATTAGTTTCCCTGCTTAGTTAGTTTCCTTGCCTAGTTTACTTTATTAAGTTTTGTCAAGTTGCTAATCTTTTGATGGTTCTTTTATCATGATTCACTAACTTTTATGGGACCAAAATATCATTTAATTGCAACTTGGTTTATTTAGTTTTAGACTCATATTGCTAATTCACTCCTAACTCTTTTTCACATGATCAATTTAGCTAAAGGCAGAATGTTAAGGGAGAATTAAGTAGTGTGATTTGTCATTTAATTTTTGCATTGCTTTAGATTTAATAGAGGAGTTAGAATAGTGTTCTTGCTTTCAGCTGAGTTAATATAGATGTCATTTTCATTCTTATCAGCAGTAAAGGTATTGGACTAGTGCCATTGGTCTTTTTGTTTGATGATTTACTTTCATTCAAAGCTTTAATTCCATTTCAAGTTATTGTTCAAGTTTTC
>APFE030430864.1:60961-81907 GCA_000404065.3 Pinus taeda
CAAAACCATAGGTGGGTCTGTCCAACCTAACATAGGGTCCAAAACCAAAATTTTCTGGGGCGCTACCCCGGACCCCATAAAGTGGGGTTACGGGTACCCCTCAAACCCCCTGTTAACTATGTGGAAAGAATATAACACAACCCAACAATGGGTTATGCAAATAAATTAATGTTTGGGGCTACACAGAGTGGGAGGATATACAGAAACAAAGGTAGTGCAGAACTAGAAACCAGGCCCTTAATTTCACCTCCGCGAGAGAATGAGGAAGAGCTCGCGAAGGTCTCACCAAGAAGTACGATCAACTTGATAAAGAAATTAATTATACGCATACCACTCGCACCTACACCACTGCCAGTTTCACCATCTTCAACCTTGTCTCGCCCACACCACCTCTGCGACCACCACAGTATAATATGGCAAGTGTGATAATGTAGCCAGTGTTCAAGGGAGTAGAGAATGAAGACCCAGACCAATTTTGGTTCATGGTGAAAGTTGTATGACAAGTGTAGGGAGTCACAGATGACAATATAAAGAAAGCAATGCTAGTCAACGCTCTACAAGATCACACACTGATGTGGTACATTAAGAATTCCAATGACAATCTGAATGCAGGGATTGCAGATATCCAAGCTACACTAAAAAAAGAATTAACAGGCCAAAATCAAAGACATAGTCGATCATTGGATTTAAGGAAATCACGAAGCTTCTAGGTGAGACCCCCTGGGAGCTAGATCAGAGACTAAAGAGTAAGATCCATGAAGCTAATATGACCTTGACAGATGGACAACACCACATCTAAGGAACGCGTTGTCACAACAGAAGCTAACCACTCAGGGCGAGGCATTGGAGATGGTGATGAGACTGCATGAGACCTTGATATAAGATCCTAACTGGGAGTTCAATAAATCCACACGTAGTTTCAAAACTTGTGCCTTGAGATGTAGAGTTTGAAACAAGACAGGACGACTCACCCAAAAGAGAACGAGGAGGTATGGTGCATAAAGTGCAAAGGCCAGGGACATGACAAGGACCATTGTCCACTATTCACAAATTACTTGACAGGAGGAGGACCAATGCCATTAAGACTGGAGGCACAAACAGGACCAAGCGCAGTGCCTACATTATGGTGTGCAATTTGTCAGATAGGAGGGAAGCATTCTACAGATAACTACCATCTATTACAGACGTATATGCAGAATTCCCAGCATTTGTTTTGTAATTTCTACAGATTAGTAGGCCACGATGAGAACACCTATAGAAGTTATGAACTGATGATGGATCGGAAATCCTACCTACAAAGTTCAGACCGAAACATGGGTCCTCGATCAAAATGCAAGGATGGTGCGCATTGGATTTTAGGGACGCGGATGAGGCTGAGGTGGAATGGGAACAGGAAGAGGTCGCGGACAGCTGATATGTTACAATCACAAAGGGCTAGGGCATTATGCCCATGATTGTACAAATCCAATGAGACTATCGTGCTTGTATTGTACGCAGTTTGATCATGAGATAGAGGATTGTCCTACAATGATAGTGAGGTTGTGTGCTAAGGTAGCACTCCAACCTTCCCCAACTCAGAACCTGCAAATGATGAGGTTTGAGCCGCGTGAGGAAGACCTGAATGTAAATATTGTGCTCCGAAGTGGTATCATGACAGGCGATGACAAAGGTAAGTAGCCCAAAGAGAGTGCTTGGGTTCTCAAGGCTCCAACAAAGGAACCAGAATTTGATTTAGAGTGCACTAAGGAGACATTCCCGGAAGCTAAGAAGAACTTCACGGATGACTCCACTTCAGGAAAAAAGACAGACTGGAACCAAAATGGACCCGTCAATGCTCACTACATTCTTGGAGACATGCATGATGCTTTGCACAATAGCAAGGCGGTGAATGGGCTACAAGAACTCATCACTAGATGTGTTGGGACTACGCCAGGAGAACCATGTGTAGTCCGAAAGCTCAGGAAGCACCCAACATGAACAGGAAGGGAGATGAGATTGACTACGCAGATCAAGGAATATGAAATGGATCAAGTGATTATGGATCTATATTTGGACATGAATGTCTTTCCAAAACAAACATGGGAGTGTATGGGCAGGCCTACACTACAATGGTAACCTATCCAACTGCAAATGGCGAACCAGCAAAAGATCCTACCTATGGGGAAATTGTAGGGGATCACATTAGATATCAAGGGAGCGAGTGCATTTGCAGATTTCAAAGTGATAGAGATTGTTGATGATAGCAATCCCTATCCCATGCTATTGGGTATAGATTGGGCCACTGACATGAATGGAGTGATAAATCTAAAGAAGCACAAAATTATTTTTGAGAAAAATTCACTGCACGTAGTGGTATCGTTAGACCCTGCAAAAGGATTACACTACACATAGTTAGAGGATGACTCCAACATTGATGATGATCTAGATTTTATATCTAAGATAACCACATGGGAGAAGGACTAAGTAAATCCAATAGCGGACAATGGAATTTCGTGCGAGTGCGAAAGCTCCTGCACCTCAGATTTGGACGACGAAATAGAATGATGGCAGAACCAATTACATGAGGTAACCACGCTCCACTGTAACATGATGACAAGGTCATTGCATTGCATGACCGCAGAAGTTAAACATCTACCTACGTATGACAAGTTGATCGAGGTGGATGATTTCTAGAAAAAATTTGAAAGAGAAGTATTGGAACAATAACATTTCGACGCTCTAAACTGGGTACTACACGCTACGCCCACAAGATGGTGGGGTACACACCAAAGGAGTTTTGAGGATTGATGCGAATGTAGAAGGATTATGCTCATGCATTTTGGAAAGCCTTAGATGCAAATGAAAGCCAAGTATGATGGATGGAACAGCCTGCGCCCCCACATCTCCAGATGGGTACAAGTGTATGGTGCACAACTTGCACGAATGCACACCATCCTCATGATAGGAAACATGATCAACAAGAAGGAGCGGGAAAGATGATGGCATGAATGACAACTAATAAGTATGATAAGACCAAGAACGCCAAAGATTATCCACATGGAAACCTTTGACAAAGTATGCAAAGTACTAAATGCGATCCACCATGTGAAACACACTGACTGGGACCTACACATACCAACGGTTCTATGGGCTTATAGGACCATGTGCAAAACCCTGACCGCATGGGCATTTCCAAAGCTGAAGTATGAAGCAGATGCTATAATCCCTATGGAGCATGTGAAGCCTAGATCGTGCATAGTAGCACCCATAGATACTATGGTTTCCGAAGACAGGAAAGGAGGGATCACATAGCCGCAAGGAATAGAACGCATGGGACTTGAGGAAGAAATCTAATAGTGAAACCTTAGACTCCACAACCTTGAAGAAGAATGGGTATGGTTAAGGAGGAAAAGTGCTTTGATGGACGTGGAATTCAAGAAGATGGAGGATGAAATAAAGAAATATGTTTTGGTAGAAAGACCAAAATGGTAAGGTGGGAGACATGCGATCACGATGATGGGTTTAAGACCTATTTCCCCTAATTAATCTATCTAATGCCTTGGCTTGGATCGCATATTGCTAAGCATAGTGACCAGGGTAGTGCATTGCAGATGGCAAAGTGTACGATGCCGACCGTAACAATAAAAGGTGGGGATTCTCTAGGAACCATGACAGAGGATCGGATGGAACTCTATACAGGTGGTGTGGCCACCTGACTAGCCAAGGGGGGGACAATCTTAGTGCTCCAAGTAGTTGGAAGGGAGTGCGGGACCATAATCTATTCTTCCTGAGAGCTATGTGATTTTGGATATGTGTGCAGAAGCAAAGAGTCACAAGGTCCGCGCCCGCGCATGAGGGGTTGTGCTGCCACGTGGGTTGGCCAGAAAGTGACCGTTGAAGTCACTATTCACAATGGGATGCTCGACTTAAGGCAAAATGGAGCGTGTGGCTAGCATTTAAGATGCAATTTATGGGCAAGATTTTGGAAAAGCTTCTACTAAGAAAGCATTAGTGAACCAGAATTGGGAAACGTTCGAATTCAAATTCAAAAGGAACTATAAAATACAAAGAGTGGCCCAGTAAACAACACTTGGTCATTTTCAAATTGAGTGATTGAGTAGAGCCCTGAGTATTTTGAGCCGAGCATTGATTAACCCCTTGAATTAGCGAGTGGTAGGTTGTTACATAGCTACAATGGTAGCTACTAAGGATGATATGTGGCTAGAAGAGGTGACCATTGGCAAGTTCGTGCAAGCCCTAAATATGGAGGATATTCTAGAAGGTGTCGGGATTGTGGCATAGATCCCGAAATCACTGCGCACGCCAAGACCCAAGAAAGATAAACAAGCAATGGCTCCTGTATGCGTGTCCCCACAGAATCCATTGTGCAGCAAACTGTTGATGAAGGGGAAACAGAAAGCTCTCACTATATAAATGGACGAAGAAGAATAAGATCTGCAGGCCCTTATTATCGCAGAGGACGAAGACAAAGGCATGGAGGTGGATATTCAACCTACACACTCTATGACAAAACTACTCGCCTATGTCGTCCCGTGGAAAGGGAAGCCCAAATTGCCCAAGGACCTGGACGAGACCAAGAGTTCGCTCCAGACCTCGCTCCTCCCAGATGGAATTATGTTTGAAGGCACACACCTAGGCCACGTACCAACCGTGAAATTTGAATATTGGGACCTTGCTAACCGCGAAAACTTCCCTCACCTTGAGACTAGAAACTTCATGAAGCATAACACCACAAGGGTGGTGACAACATTAGAACCGCGAAAGTGGTTGTGAGGTGTGGAAAAGGTCGGGTTGTTGAACCTACTAGTTAGCACGCTGAAAGGTATCGATCATAATCTAGCTACACTTCTACATGAGAGCTTATATGGGTTGTAGGATGGGATAACTTCAGAGCTACGAGCTAGGGAGGGTCGTGTGCTCCAAATTCTCAGTGAACTAAAGATAAATATGGGACAAATAATCTTGCAACATGATGAATTGGTATTACAGAATCAACAGTTGGTACAGGTGATAGATGATTCTTGCAGAAGTGTCCCAGAGCTAGCCATTCCATCAAGCATACCAGGAAGAGGTGTGGATCCACAGGTTAGCAGTAGGGGTCCACAAGGCGAAGGAAGAAATGAGAAAGGTTCAGGTGGAGTTGAACCTTTAGATCACCGAGCTACAGTTAAATTCATATCCATCCAATCCCCCAGAAGTCATACAACAGCGTGCTAGCACTATCACAAATGGATTGGAGGATATTGAAAATGCAGTGCAAGACTACACCAACTTGTTGGAAGAATCACTTGAGGTCCTTACAACTCTGCAGGAGGACGCCAATATCCGGTGCTTAGAGATAGAGGAATGAGAACTCAAACAACAATATGATAGTGTCTGAGGTACTGCGCAGATGGTTTTCCTCACTCAGAGGCTTACAAGGATGCAGCAGGCTAAGGCGCTAAAAAAACAGGTGGATGCGGCATGGCATAAGGAAGCAATCCTAAAAGTGCGCATCTAGCCTTGGGTCGATGAGGCATTCACCATCATGGTAGCTATTGAAGGAAAGCTTACCCACATGCAGGGGATGTACACATTAAGGCAAAGAAGCACTCCTGACACAGAGGTCTCAGAAGAACGTATGTAGCAGGTCCAGCAAACAGCAGCTCAGTGTGCTGCTGACCTCCACGCAGTTCGAGAATAGCTGGCGGGACTTTGCACAAAGATCGCCGCACTGACAGAGTGACTCGAGGGCAAGTCACGATGTTTGTGTGGGGGCTTATTGGGCATGGAATCCCCCCAAGGTATGTTTTTGGGCTTAAAACCCAAGTTTTGACCAAATCATGTTGTAAAGCTCCGCGAATTGTGGGCACAATGCATGAAATTATGATAGAGCCATAGGATTGTCCACCCTAGTTTTGTAATCTAATGTCTGTTGGATAGGCCTACCCATGGTCTGTTGACCATGGCACTGTATAAATAGAGTGAGGCTCTAAGTTGTAAATAAGGAAGAGAAGGGGATAGAGGAAATAGCAGAAGATCTAAGAGTAAAGTCTAGTTTCAGGTTGTAGAGTAGGAGAAGGCTCTGTAGCTGAGTGTGAAGAGGCCTAGTAGTCTACAACAGACCCCTGTAGCTGAGTGCTTAGGGCAGAGTTGAGTCTGTAACCAAGGAAGAAATTAATAAAAAGAAGCTTGATTATAAGTCTCTGTATTTGTTCTTGGGTTAATACTTGATTGATATATCTTGCAATTATACTGTTTATTTATTGTGCACATCTGTATGAATAGTTTATGTTGTTAAATATAACTTAAAGCACTCAACTAACTAACATTGGAAAATAAAAGTAAGATCTTGGGTAATAACACAGAGCGCAACGTTCAGCCCCTGAGTAAGGGTTGCACAAAGGCTGATATCAAGCTATGAGGTACGGGAAAGTGCGTGAGGCAACCTGTGCGCGGGGCCAAACTGTGGACCAGTTGAACTCATCAGACATCTCCAGGGTGTGGAAACCTGGTTCTAGCACACTCCCATACTACTTTGGGTGAGACCTCAGTCCGTGCTCCATGGACTGAGGTCTCACCTGAAGTAGTATGGCAATGTGCTAGAGACTATTTCTAAAAGGGCTAGTAATACCAGGATTTATTTGGCTAATTAAATTTGAACCTGGATCAGGCCCCAACAAGCCAACAACCTCCTTGGTCACCCATAGCAAAGCGTTCTTCACTTCTTCTGACAGTTCCAGCGTGACTGAGGGGAATTGACTATCTTCCGGTAGCTCCCAGGCTACCAACACAATAGATAGCAAAAGCCATGCATAGTGGAAGGTCTTGCTAAGATCGTGTGCTTTGTGGTAGTTTTCAAGGAACTCACTACAGAGATAACATTCCCAATTAAACTGGACTCCTTCGGCACATTGGGCTGCAAGAGCCACGACTGGTGCTGGCACTTCATCAGCACAACACTTCCTCATAACCTTTCCTGCCAAAATCTGCGTGGCCACCTTGACTGCAGGGTCGTAGATACTCAAGATGGCATAGCCTTGTAGCTTCTTCATGAGCTTGAATTTCTCCTTCATGGCCTCCACGAGGGCCTACTTGCCACCTTTCTCACCAAACATCATGGTTGGATTTTCCCCTATGTAGGGCAGTCGTGTGATCCTATGGATCAATATGTTGGTGATGGGTATTGGCTCCTCTAGCCACAGACACCCATCATGCACCAAGCATAGCAACTCCTTGAGGACCAATACTATAATGGGGGTGCAATTGTAGTGCAACACCCATAGTAGGATGAGCAGACCTGTCTTGTCTACTACCCTGAGCCACTTCCTTGGTTCCAATGTAGTCATCCCTGTGGTTGTGTCAATAATGTGGTGCATCAGCTACTTTGTCACTACGTGCAGGAACTTCTCGTGGTTAGCTAAGTCCCAATATTCCAGTTTTAATAGAGGAACCCACCCCAAGTATGGTCCTTCAAAGACAATCTCGTCCGGCAGCAAATGGGTTTGTAAGGACACCTTTCTCTCATCAATCTCCTTTCGCACCTTGGTCTTGCCCTTGCGCGGAGGGACGTACTCGAGAAACTTAGTGATAGGGTTAGCACCCTAGACTTCAACTTCCTCCACTTCTAACCCCAAGTCCTCATCATCCATTGGGATGTCCTCAATTTATTCCTCCTCCGGCTCTAGGTTAATGGCTTTTCCCTTTTTCTATGCAGTGGGCTTGTCCTTCAGTGGGTTTCTTCTCGATGATGCACACACCAGTATCGTAGCATGCTTGCCCCTTTTATCCTTCGCACTCTCCTTGGTTGGGGTCAACTTCGATCTAGGTGTTCATGGTGAATTGGGAACTTTAGCTAATACCTCGGCAACCTCTGGAGCAGCTCCCTCTACCTCCCTAAAAACTTTCAGCACAACCCCCTCGGCTATCACTACTTCAATGTCCATAGCTTCTGTGGGCATTGACATGATGCTATGCAATAACTCTTGTGTCTCCTTTGGAAACATCTCAAATACTGAACTGGCTAGCAAAGCTTCGAAGTTTTCACATTTCATGTTCACCTGAGAGCTCAACAACTCAATTCTCAAAATGCCAAGTGTTTTTCATTAGGCCTCCACCTGTAATTTATAGGGTATTTTGAATTCAAATCTGACTGTTCCCCCCACATTTGGTTCATTAATGCTAGATTAGTGACAAATTTCCAAGGATCTTACCCATAAAGTTTGTCTTAAATGTCGGCTACCTGGTCCGTTTGGTCATATTCCTATTGTCAAATCATGAACAGTGACTTTAACGGTCACTTTCCAGCTGACCTGCATGATTTCTCCTTGGGTAGCGCAAGTCCCTTCGCAATGTCGCGAACCCTGTGACATTTCCTCGCTCTGCACAATCCTCCAATCGCGCAGTCCCTTAACCTGGGTAGTGTAGTTTACAGGCCCACACCTCCTTTCAATTTCCTGGAGTGCTAAGACTATGCTACCCTCATGTAGTCACCTAGCCGGATCACCAGTGTATGGCTTCAATCGACTGCCATTCACCTTTCCTAGGAAGGGATCTCCATTCAGTTTAACCAAATGAACTACTCCACCATCGATAATATCCTTAAAGACATATGGCCCTAACCAGTGCATTATGAATTTCCCTGGAAATTTATCAAACTTGTTGTCATATAACAAAACTAAATCAGTTACCTTAAAGGTGCATAGCTTAATTTATTGATCATGCCATGTTTTTTCGCGTTTCTTTTGGACCTATTGATTAAATCCAACTAGAAATATCTCTTCCTCAAGCTCAACTAGTTGTGCGAGCCTCTCTTCTAGGGCTCTGCGATCCGTCATACTCGTGAGTGCCACTATGCACAGACTAGGCACATGGGCATCACTACCTCAACACCATATACCAGCCTAAAGGGTGTTTGTCTAGTTAACCTTTTACATGTTGTCTAATAGGCCGATAGTATTGTGGGTATGCGCAAGTCCCAATCACTTCACTGAGCATTGTGAACCTTTGTCAGCGCATTCTCTAGCACCTTATTGAATGCTTCCAATGTCCCATTAGCCTGTGCGTGATAAGGAGTGCTTTTCTAGTGATATACCTAAAATTCCTCCATCAGCGTGTTGATCGTTTCATTCAGAAAGTGTGTACCATGATCACTCATCAAAATATTAAGACACCCAAATCACGTCAGCACATACTAAAAGAGAAACTCCGTAGTGGTCGCACCTGTGCAGCCCTTTGTAGGTTGTGCCTCCACCCATCGAGTCAAATACTCAGTCTCGGTGATAATGCACCGCACTCTTGTCTTCTTCCCTTGGGGATGAATGGGTCCCACAAAATCTATCTCCCATTTCTGAAAGGGTTGCAACGTCATGTATGGGTTCAAAGGAAGCTCATCCCGCCACGATGACCTACCAGTCCTTTGACACACATCACACACCTTACAGTAATTTTTTGAATCCAGATGGAGGGTTGGCCACCACAACCCTGCACGTAGAATCTTCTGCGTGGTCTCCCTTCCTGCATAATTCCCTCCCGTGGCATCCCCATGAGCATCCATGAGGATATTGCTCCTTTCAAACTCTAATACATATCGTTGCAATACTTCATTAGACCCCATTTTGTACAGATGTCCAATAATGATAGAAAATTATACCGCGCGTACCACTAGCTCCTTTTTCTATTGGATGGTGTAACCTTTCAAGGAAGTTCCTGTCGTTAGAAAGTGTATGATGTCTTCAAAGTGACCATCCGCGATGTGAACTACAACTAGCTACACGTCAGGCAATCCCTTCTCCAAATCAGTGGGCTCTTCCCCTGTTTCGATGCGCGGAAGATGTTCTGTTCCCACATTCAGTCATCTAGGCTTCAAAATAACCTAAAAATCATATTCCTGGAACAATAACAACCACCTATAGATTCTCCCCCCCAACAAAGGCTTATTGACCATGTATTTCAACACAGAATGATTCGTATACATCTTAAAATGTCCACCCAGCAAATAGTGTCTAAACTTCTTAAGCACATATACCATGTCTAACCCTTCGCACTCCGTGGTGGAATAGTTCTTCTCAACCTTGGATAACCTCCTGCTTGTGAATGCTATAGGATGGTCCAATTCACCTTCGCCATCATGTGTTAGTACTAATCCCAGTGCTATACATGACGTGTCTACATGTACATGAAACTCTTTCTTCCAATCTGTGAAGACTAAAATCGGCACGGTGACCATCTTTCCTTTCAATATATCCAAGCTTTTATGACAATCCTCATTCCAATAGAACGTGACATCCTTTTTCAATAACTTCTCCATAGGCATGGTGATCTGGGCATAGCCCTTGATAAACTTCCTATAATACCCAGTATGTCCTAAGGTTTCGTGCGTCCAAGTTAAGTATCACTGGGATCTTCATGGGATCTACCATCAATCCCTGTCTACAAACCACATGACCCAACAGAGTCCCAAAAGGCACACAGAATAGACATTTCTTCAAATTGAGCACAAACTGGTACCTTTGACAGGTATCTAGGATTAGGAACAAATTTGCCACATGGAGTTTCACCAACCCAAACATAGTCCAGTCATCAAACTACACCTCCAAAAACTTATCAATTAATTCTTTGAATGCCACAATGACTACGTGTGAAACGATCGCAGGAACATTCTTCAATCCGAAAGGCATTATAGTGTATTGAAAAAAATCCCCACTCAGTTGCGAAGGTCATCTTGCTTCTATCTTAAGGTGTGATTTTAATCTAATGGTACCCAGAGAACCCATCAATGAAGGAGTACGCTTCCTGGCCACCTACATTATCCAATACCTCATCAGTGAATGGAGTCGGGAAAGGATCATGTACGCAAGCATCATTCAACTTTAGAAGGTCTACGCATATCCTTATTTCATCCTTCTACTTCTTTTCCTGTACCACCATTGGGCTCACCCAATCAGATTCTTCTACATGCTCAATGATGCCTGCCATGAGCATCTTGTCTAGCTCTAAGGGACCTTCTCCTTATACTTCAAATTGAGACGGTAAGGTGTTTGCTTAACCGGCTTCGCATCAAGTTTTAATGTGATCTTCATAATTCCCAAGTATCTTATTATCCCCTTTAGCTCTGTAAACTCGGTAGGGAAAAAGTCTTGGTATTCGCGAAGTAATTCGACAGCCTTATCTACCATCACGTCATCCCAGTAATCTCCAATCTTTGCGAATTTGGGCTCTACCTTCGCACCAATATTTACCTATTTCATTTTCAGTGGCGTAATTATATCAGGATTCTCAATCTACAAACCCTTGACCTGGCGATGACCCTAGGTTTCAAAGATATTAATCTTTCATGGATCCTCGTCTTCTTCTTCAGCAGTCATGTTATAGCATTTCAGCGCGTGGCTCAGCTGAATAGTCCAATCAGGTTCGATCAGATCCAAAGGATCCTATAGTATCCTAAATATTGTTGCTTTAACCTCTTGTAGTGCTTTCTCAATATATTCAACATGTCTTCGAAGCTGAACATCATTATAAATCCTTCGCACAGAATATCTCATTCACTTGTGCCATGGCAGAGCTCTATCTGCAAGTACCATTTCATTGAGATGACATCCAAGGTATGACAGAACAAGTGCACCCATTTAGGTTGGGGCTTCGCTCCATAAAAGTTAGCCCATTTGGCTAAGTGTGCATGCAGATCATCCTTCCCATCATATTTGTCTATCATTCATACTTCAACTTCCCAAATCATGTTCTCATCATTCTCCTACACTTGTTCCAATCATCAAAACTACCCTTGTGCGTACAACACCATCTCGCAAGCGTACCGCGTAGTGCCCAATCTAAAACCTGGAAGCATTTCTTCTCTGGTACTTCCCTCTCAAATGCATCCAAAAATACATCTACATCATTCAATCCATCGTAAGTGAGAAGATTGTGTACCTCTGACAATACACAACACAGTGACCTAGTCATCATGTTGCAGCTCAACGTCGTTACTTCGTGTAGTAGATTCTTCCAGCACTCTAATTCTACATCAGAGTCTGAGGTGCAGGAACTCTCACGATCCCATGTAATTCATCCATCCACTGTCGGATTCACCCAATATTGGTCTTGTGCTGTTATTTTATATATGCAGTCCAAATCGTCATCACTCTCGTAATCATGGACTGGTTTAGTATAATGCGATCCTTCAACAGGATCTAGGGGTACTATAACGCGAAGCTATTTCTTTTTGAATATCATCTTCTACTTCTTTAGTTTGACTACCCCATTCATGTCAGTAGCCCAATCAACGCCAAGGAGCACAGGATAGGGGCTCTTGTCATCCACAATTTCTATCACTTCAAAGTTAGCCAATGCACTTGTGCCTTCAATATCTACAGTTACTCCTTGCAGCCATCCCATGGGGATGACCTTCTACTAATTTTCCATTCTCAACTAAATCGGAGACCACTGCAGTGTGGGTCTCCCCATCTGCTCCCAAGTCTAATTTGGTAAAACGTTCGCATCTGACCCCAGATCAAAAATAACCTGATCCATTTCATATTCTCCTATCTGCACGGTCAGTCTCATCTCACACCTTGTCCTTTCTTTATGCTTACCAATATTTCATACCATGCGCAGTTCACCCGGGGTGTTTCTTGCACATCTATTTATAAGTTCCTGCAACCCTTTCATTGCCTTACTATCATGTAACAACTTCATTTAGGTTTCTAGAAAGGTCGTAAGCATAAAAGGGTCCATTTCTCAATCAGGCTTATCCTTGCTTCCTGAGGTAGAGGCCTCAATGAATCTCTTCTTTTATTCCATGAACATTTCACGTGCGCGCTCCAAATCAAATTCAGCCTCCTTCGTTGGAGCTTTGTGAACGTGTCTACTATCTTCAGGCTATTTCCTCTTATCATCACCCGTTGAAATTCCACTTCGAAGCACTATATTCACATTTGGATCCTCCTCGCAAGGCTCAGACCTCATCATCTTTAGGTTTTTAGTCAACTGTGGTGGTAGCATCCCTTTGTCACGTATTCTTGCTATCAATGTAGGACAGTCCTCCATCTCATGGTCAAACAGAGTACAATATTTGCATGATGGAGGCATCGGGTTAGTGCATTCATGGGCATAATGTCCTGGTCCTCCATGGTTGTAGCAGATCAAATGTCCCCGACCTCTACCAGGTCCTCCTCCACCTCAACCTCATCCGTGCTCCTGAAAGCCTATTCGCGCCATCCCAACACTCTAGTTAGCGGGCCACATTTCTGCCTAAACTCTATAGGTGGGTGTCTTGTCCATCATCAATTTGTAACTTCAGTAGTTGCGCTCATGATGCCCTACCCACCTGCAGAAGTTGCAGAACAATTTTTGTGGTGTTTGTACAAACTTCTGTAGCAAATGGTAATTATTTGTTGTATGTTTTCCTGCTACTTGAAATATAGTGCACCACAACGCAAGCCTTGTGCTTGGTCTTTCTTGGGCTTCCGACCTCAAAGGCATCAATCCTCCTCCTGCAATATAGATCTCAAAGACCGGGCAATGTTCTTTGTCATGCCCCTGATCTTTACATTTCAGGCACCATATCTCTTCGCACACCTCCGTTTGAACTTTTCTATCCTACTTCAAACTTTTCATTTCAAGGCAAAGATTTTGCAATTGTGCATGGATTTGCTGAACCCCTAGATTCAAGTCTTGCATTGGTGTTTCATGCAGTCTTATGGAAATCTCCAAGGCCTCTGCTTGAGTCGTAATCTTCTGTTGTCACAGTGCAACCCTTAGGTGAGGCAGGAGCGAAGCCACGAACCATTCTCAGTGTTGTCCATCTATTAATTTCATATTGGCTTCATGTATTTTACACTTCAATCTCTGATCCAATTCCCAAGTTGTCTCACCTAGTTTCATCGCGATTTCCTTAAACCTGACAATCGATTGTGCCTCAGATTTAGTCCTACTGAACTCTTTATTCAGTGTGGTCAGGATCTCTCCCAACCCAACATTTGGGTTATCATCAGACTACTTGTTGTACCAAGTTAGTGCACGATCCTGCAAAGCACTAACTAATGTTGCCCTCTTCATGCGATCATCTATGACACCCGGATCTTCCCATACAGCTTTCATGATGAACCAAAACTGGTTCGGGTCCTCATTTCCAAAGCCCTTAAACAAAGGTAGCTTCACTAAATTCACTTGTTGAACTATGGTGGAGGTGGCAGTGGTGTGGACGAAGTCACAGGTGATGGTGGTGAAGTTGGAGGTGGTGAAGTTGGAGGTGGTGTAGGTGCAGGTGGTAGTCACGGGAATCCATATTTTATTAATTGAACTACACTTCGCAAAGAGGCCTGCGCTACTCCTTCTTCATCACCCAACGGGGTGAAATCAGTGGGCTATAGTCAGGACCCTTTCTCTCTTCATTCCTATAAGTATTTCCACTTTGCGTAGCTCTGAACATCAAGGTAGCTGCATAACCCATTTTTCACATAATAACATCTTAATCCAAGTATTTAAAGACTTCAAGTGCTTACCTCGCGAACCTTTGAAAAAGTGCCGCTCTGCCTTGATGTAACTCACTGAGGTATCGACTGCAAATTCAGTCAGAAATCCTCTTATGATGCGATCGAACCAATGATCAAAAGCATAGGTGATCTTATCCTCAGCAGCTTCCAGTCTCTTTACTAGCTTTGGGCTCCAGAAAATAGGACCATCAAGTTTACACCTTCCTTTGCTATTAGCGAGCTTCGCGATCCACTCATATAACTCAACTGGAAAGGAACAAAAAAATATCTTCTGGATTTCCATATACAAGTACCTGTCCAGCCACTGTTCCTTTGTTAGTTGTGGATTTCTGTTCTCCTGCACCATGAATTCATGGATCTTCCTATCCAACCAGTCTTCGACCTCTTTCTTAGTTGGATTCTAGTGATACGATATCACACATCTCTCATGCAGATTCTAGTCTCGGTAACAGAACCATTTGTTGGCTTTGTGAGGCTGACCCAGGTTCAGCGTTAGTTATCCAAACAAATCCCTACACTACTGGCCCTTTTAGCATTAATCCGCGGAGTGCACTAAATTCTCACCCGAAGCAGTATGGGTGGATGCTAGAACCAAGTTTCTGCACCCTTAGATGGTCGTGATGTCGATTTATACCCTCTGTTCCTACTTTCGTGCAGGTCACTAAGATTTAGGGCTTTCTTGGTTTACCCTTTATTCTGCCCTTCAGTACCTCTATGAAGGTGTACAATTGACCATTGTGTAGCCTTAAACTATGATATAGGTACTTCTGTTTTACTATGACAACGTATTGTATAGGTTCCCAAGTTATCTTCAGTGTTTACTTATCTTACTAATCAACCACAGGTAGTGTCACAGAAACTGACATTCTTACCTATGTTCAATTAACTAATATTATCACATACATTCGTGTATCAGATAAACATTGGCAATTATACCCCAACGCAATATAATCAGATGCATTAACAAGACATAAATACACAGAATTTGCAGAATACTTCTCTTTATTGATATCTTCAGTTTAATACAGACTCTATCCGCCCTACGCACACAGCTGGAGGGGTCCACACACTTAGCTGCGGACTTCCACCCTAGGCCTCTGTGCACTCAGTTGCAGAGCCTCTAGCTATCCTAAGACTTGAAACTTAGACTTCTCTACCAAGACTCCAAAACTTGTCTACTTACCTAACTCCTTAGAGCTTACTTACTTAGCTCCTTTTTATACAATCCCATGGTCCACGGACCATGGGTGGATCTTTACAGCTGACTTTACACTTTACAAAATAAGGGTGGACAACCCTTTATGACTCTTGACACCTTTGCACTCCGCAACCACAAAATGCGGATACTTTACAACTTTATTACAAAATTTGTCCCAAAACATGGGCTTTTAGCCCCAAAAATGTCCTTGGGGGAACCCATTCCCAACAATTTTCTTTTGTTTCAAGTTATTTATTCTCATTCTTGAGTCTATCAATTTATTTTAATTATTTCATTAAATCGTCTTCTTCACAACTATGTGATTCACTATTCAATTGATCTTCAAGAGCCATAAGTACACTGTAACTAGTTTTAGACTATGAATCTGGATCTACACGATCATTAGATGCATCTTCATCGTCTTTCGAATAGATACCTTTTTTTGCCGATAATTTATTTTTGACATCTTTCTTGCATACTTCCTTTCATTTCTTTCTTAACATGATTTTCTTTATATGGACATTTTAATGGATAGTGTCCTACTCTTCCACAGGAAAAAAATTTAAAGGGAAGTTTACCTGAACTTGTGAGTTCCTACTTGCAACTTCCTTACAAATTTTGCTTCTTCCTCATAAGAAATGTAGCTTTCATAGTTAGGCTCTTCCTTTTTTTTTCCTTTATATGAAGCTTTAAAGGAAACTTCTCTAATTTTTTATCCATTCCCTTTTCTCATATTGTAAGGTATCAAGATCCCATGAAGTTTTTCTAGAGTTATAATTTTTAAATCCTTCATTTCTTCAACGGTAGATACTTTGGCATCAAGCTTTGGGGTTAGTGATCTCAAAATATTCTCAATAACAACAACATCTTCAATCTTATTGCCGAGACCTCTCATTGTATCAACAATCTCATCTACTCTAAGAAAAATTTTTGCAATGCTTTCATCATCATGCATTCTAAGAGACTCATATTGAATTATATATGATTGAAGTTTAGCACTTTTTACCTTATTGTCACCTTCATAACTTTGGAAAATCGTGTCCTATATTTCCCTTGCAGTGTTTGGTTTCATAACTTTCACATACTCAGATTCAGGTAATCCTCCCAAGATAACATTTCTTGCCTTCATATTGTTCCCATACAGCTTCTTTCCTTCATTATATCTGGGAATGGATCTTGGATATTGATATCCACCTTCAAAAAAATCCCATACACCATCTCCTAGTGACTAAAAATATGATCTCATCCTAACCTTCCAAAATATAAAGCTATTTCTATTATACAAATTTGGCTTTTTAGAAAAAACTCCTTCAATCTTTCTCACCTGTTAGATCTCCCTTTAAGTGATCATTCTTCTTCTAAGGGACTTACTATGATTCTAATTGTTAGGAAGAATACAAAGAACAAGCTGGGAGGGTTGGGGGGAGGGAGGTGAATCAATATTTTTATTTTACTTTATCTTTAACTTCAAATTCAAAATTGTGTATGCTACTGTTATTCAGACAACCCACGTGTGTATGCACTTTTAATTATTGAGATTTGTGTATACCCAGATTACCAATTTTTCATAATTTCCATCAGTTGTCTAACTTTAATCATTTCATCAATGTTTCATTATCCATTTATTAAGAAATAACCATGAGTAGTAAAAAGCAAATAACAACATAAGGAACACATCAACACACATGGATGCCAATATTTTAGTTGGAAACCCAGTGTGAGAAAACCATTGTTGTTGTCGTCTGTTTCTTCTTCTCTTATTATAAAGAAAAGTATTCTTACTTTTTTTTGTTGGCACAAACTATTACTAGCATGCAGGCTCCTACTTGTACGATGCTACAACTTCCACTCATTATTTAGCACCCAATGGAAGGGAGATATATCACCCTGATCAAGTTTACAAGAACCTACTAGAAGGAAGATCCAACTTCCTCACTGAAGGCTACAACCCTTAGCACCTATTGGACCATGTTTCATAATGTTTCATACTAGATCTACATATCTCAAATACACATCAAAACTTGCAAGCCACTTTTCATCATATTTTCACATTGGACCCACACTCGTCATTATGTTCAATACCTTAAAACTAAACACTTAATATTGAATATAGAATACCAACATTGAATTACTGAAACCAGAGCATACCAATGTGCAACCAATCACTAATATACCAATATACCAATCCATAACCAAAACAATCCACTCAATAATCAATCATTGGTCAACCATATCAAATATCAACCATCCTAAATAAGACATCCTTGACAATCAGTAGAAAATAATACATAATTAATCAATTGTAAAAGCCAAGTAACACTATAAACCCTGATTAAATTCAACTCAAAATATATATGTGACTGTTATTAAGGGGATCCACATATATGTGATTCCTGTGCAAAAATTCTATGTACATATTCAAAACATATTTTTAGCATAACCTAACAGTAAATCATGTACCACCAAATAATTGAATCACCAAATAACTGAATTAATTGAAGACTGGACCACTGAACCACTAGTCACTGAATATATGTATGCCAATTATATCTCTGTAACCATAATACTAACCAAACCAATATGCTCATACCAAGTGTTACAAGAATAATGCACCCTAGGGTATGGGTTGAGAACCCCAACAGAGTAGAGGACATACACCAACAAGAAGCCGAAAAACAAGAAGCTTTAATACTTAAACTACTGAAGCAGGAAGAAGAAATATTACCCAGAGGTCCTATGTTTGAGGTTGTTCCCGTAGGGTCCAAACCCTCTACTTCCTCCAGTGCCTTGAAACTTGCAAATCATTCACGAAAATCATATACAACAATAATAATTGAAAGCATGTTCATGATATAAGTGTCAGATCATATAAGCATATAAGCATAAAACATGAAATCATACATTAGTTAGATTAAAACATGAATTAAAGAATTAAGATCTAATCATCAAAAACAAGACATGGCTTCTTTATTGACGACAACAAAATAATATGGAAGAATATAACTTGATCCTTCTCAGGAAACAAAGGGAAACTTTCCTCTGGATCTGTCTAGCCCAAGCCTCAACAATCCTCTTTCAAAAGAATACACATGGATGCCATATAAAGGAGATGGACATCACAATGAGGAAATAGGGGTTTCCCATAGTTGGGAGTGTAGGAGGCACAGGGATAAAATCAAACTTGATCAGGGATAACTTGGATATAATATCAATATCCTATCTCTCTCTCCCCTTAGGCCTTCCCCATGAGGTGTATTTATACAACCTCAAAACAATTTTTTTTCAGTTGGGAAACAGTTAAGCCACAGGATCTTATAGGTAGGCTTCCGGTGTAACCCATAAAGCCAACCCAAAAAATAGGGATTTCTATTTTTTTCATATTTTAAATCATAAATTCAAGTTAGGTATATTTGAACCCGTGTGTGCATGCACTTTTTATAGGGTAGAGATGCGTATGGAATTTAAAATAATTTTTTCTAATATTTGTACCAAGTGTGAAGGGAAAGGGTTTCCCAAGGCTATGTCTCAGAGAATCAAGTATACAAAGGTGGTAAATGATGCTATAACACATGCCCCCTAATATATGAGGTCAAAAGGGGTACATGATTGCTGAAATGTATTAAATGTATAGAAAGAGTCATGAGAAGACTTGGGAGGAGATCACCAAATTCTAGCCTACCAAACTAGCAGAAGAGATGAAAAAGAAAGCTCATGTCTGAGGCATGCATACCCATTATCAAAGATAGTAAAGCATGTTTGTATATCAAGTGTAGAGTGGATCCAATATGTATACAAGTACAAAGAACACTGAGAAATACATAGTGGATCATTTGATCATAGCCGCAAAAGTACATATAAAGGCCATGTCACAATATCACATATAGAAGAACTTATCAATGATGTTGAAGTAGATATTTGATCACTGGAGTCATATAATTGATCCTCAAAAGTACCAAGTCAAAAAGTTTAATACTGGTACTACATGCAACTTGGTTTCCAACATATAGGATGTTGCTATGATGAACTACAACATATAAGGTGGATGGTGTCACTGGTAGTAAACT
Organism: Pinus taeda; assembly: GCA_000404065.3. Lineage (NCBI taxonomy): Eukaryota > Viridiplantae > Streptophyta > Pinopsida > Pinales > Pinaceae > Pinus > Pinus taeda. The sequence goes on from APFE030430864.1 coordinate 80,695, forward strand.
GGAGAGACTGACATGTGAACCATGAAATGCTAATGCAACATGAGGTCTTCACTGACAGCCATGGTAAATTTCTACACTATGGGAATAAATAAGCTAAATTCGACCATGTGAGAAATCATTTGATTACCATTCATTGATGTATATCGTTAACAAATGTGAGACAACTCATCAATAATGATGATGAGAGTCAAGGTATCCCAATACAATCTAACATGTGTGAATAAATGAGTTGAAGTTGAACACTTGAGAGAATCTATCAATCAAGAGACATTGATGTATTCTCATTGTCAATAGCGAAGGTGTATGCCACTAATGACTGCAAACCCTAACATAGTGAAAAATGAATCTAGATATTATTCCCAAAGAAATGAGTTGAAGTCGATGGGAAAAGATATGCTGGAAGGTAGGCATTAAGCCATCCTACACTAATCGAATGCAAGTGTAACACACAGGCCAATAATGTGGAAGGAATTAGATGAAGAAAGATGAAGTAACCAAACCGAAGCACATTTCTGACATACAAAATATGTAGCTAGCTCACGACAGAAACCCTGTAAACCAACCAATAATGAAAGCTGAAACAGAGGCGAGGAATCCACCAATAGGATCAAATGGAAACCAAGGTACTCCACGAATCCCAATGTGTGATAACGTAAGCTGACATTGAACACAAGCGAAACTACTCAGTCAAAGACCCATAATATTGATCGATGTTGAGAACAAGGTCACCTATCAATGATGATAATAGGGTCAAGGTGCGGCTTTAGGCCTACTCTTAGAGAAATATGTCAAATTCGATAAGAGCATACCTACCAGCAAAAAGGCAATGGAGACCTTCTCAAACTAGCACAAGAAAAGGACCAAATAGCTAATGTGATATTGAACATAACTCTGATAGACCAGGTATGGCCGATTGAATATGAATCAAGAGACATCGTAGAAAGGATGACTCAAGTTTACTTCCTTTGAACAAAATCACGACTCAATTGTGTATGGCAGCATATGATAACTTTGTATAAATTTTTCATACAGGAGGCATAAACAAACCCTCCATATGATTGGAAGAGATAAGCAACCACAGGAGTACTAACTCAATAAGAAGGTTATGGCTCTCCTAACTCAAACTAAAGCCCATCCCGATGGAGGAAAGACTCGTTTTAAGTGCTTTGTTCAAGGGCAACACAACTGACTCTTGCTGCCAACAATGATTGAA
>APFE030430864.1:98165-109268 GCA_000404065.3 Pinus taeda
CTTCTCCTCCATCAGCCTAATCTCTATTTCTTTCTGATTTGAAAAAAAAAAAAAATGAAAAAAAAAGAAAAAAAAAAAGAAAAAAGAAAAAAAAGAAAAATGTGTATAAGCCTAAAAACCAATCTTGGATTAGCAGTCTTATGAAGAAAATATAAGGTGAAAATCAGGGTCACCTGACACTTTATATTAAAAAAAAAAATCTCTCTTTTCACCATCATTCCATCTTCATTTCATTCCGCTTCACTCCATATTCCATTTCACTTCTTTTCACTTCATTCATTTTTCACTTCATTCATTCCATCTCATTTCCACCAATAAAGTCCCTCTCAGGACTATTCCATTCAGATAAGTTGTTCTAATCATCTTTGTGCAGGCAGAAAAGTATTGTTGCAGATTCCACAACTCATACCGAGTTTCCGCAGCCAATACACTCTGTCCCTGCAAACAAAGCAATTCTGTGTCCAAAAGAAAAATTTTTAGAGGTATCATCATCAAAAGAGAAACAAAGGAACATAGCACCTACAAGGCCAGGAAGCAATCAAGAGTTAGCCACCATAATCAACAAGGGAATCAGATGCAAATATATATAAAGGTATGTTCCAAAATTTCTAATCAACAGTTTAATATCATTTTTGCATAGTTTCAAATCGTGGTAGGAGTCACTTAATGTAATGATTGACAAGATTATCCCACTCCTCGTCCACGATCTCGACTCATCCACCTCATCACCCTCCTAACGGTTTCCTAATCCCTATTGGTTCGAACTTAATACGAGCTGCTCTTCCATTAATCATTCGTACCTCAGTGACGTATAACGGTGTACCACAGCTCTCGATACGATCATTTCCGTAGCCAAGTGTATGCAACCACTCAAGCTCATAAATTTGACCGTTGCACCTGCATGCATAAAACTTATAGCCGTATTAATCTCTCATACCACTGCTTCCATTTCCATTTTCATACACTACTCTCGTTTCATCGTAAAATCCCTCTCTGTTTTTCCTCACCGCGCTGTTCAAAACCCCGATCACAAGTTCTGCACCTCACTGTTCATTACATTATGGTTACTTTGTATAAACCGTAATTCCCCTGTCTTTCCGTAAAGTATTCTCCTCAAGCATCCATATTCCACTGTCTGAGTTTTAAGTACAACCGAAGACTGAGAATGGGGAAACTATTAAGAGCAGAACCGGAGGGTTCGAAGTTTTTAGAGGGTTACCCATAGGTCAGAGAAGCACTGCAAAAGGCTGAATGGCTGAAGTTCATCCAAAAATTTAACAGGTACCACAAGGAAGTGACAAAGGCATTTTCCCGGTCGTTTGATGGAAAAACCGTGGAGGTAGGTGACTTGCAGTTCACCATAACAGAGAGTACCCTGGCCACAACAACTGAATTGCCTCAAACAGGAGAACGCTGGTTCAAAAATAGGACAGTTGAAGATCAAGAATGGAGAAAAATGCTTAAGAATCCAGGTATGGATACTTCCATTTTCACCAAGGGTATCCCTGCACGTGTCATTAAGGAGGAATGGACTTCATTACTGCTTCTTGTTCAAAAATTTTTAACATGTGAAGGCCGTTTCGGTGTCATGTATATATACCATACAAGACTCATGATGCATTTTATCGATGACCGAGCTATCAATTTACCCTGTTTCTTATTTGCTAGTTTAAAGAAAATGTGTACCACTGTTCCCAAAAATGTGGGAAACATTGAACCCCATTTGTATCACCATGGGCTTATTAAGATTTTAATTGAGGAACAGTTGAAAATTAAAAAGGATACATGGGAGAAGTTTCTCATTAGGAACCATTTTCAAGAGGCAGCTGAAGCCTTTGGTAGCTCTCCTAGGATACTAGAAAGAAATAGGAGAGGAGGAAAAGAAATTATTGACCAGGAAACTACTGAAGAAACTGTCAAAAAGACTGTTGTAGAAACTGCTCCAAAGACTGCTCAAGCAACTGCCAGAGAGGAAAGGAAAAAGGGAGTCAACATTAAAAGACAAAAGGGGGATAAAGGGAAAGCCATTTTACAGGAATCATTTCCTTCACCTGAGCCCTCAAATGAAGAAGAATCCCAAACACTAGCTGACAGATTAATACAACTTCAAACCACTGCCCTCTCAAAGAGAAAACAAAAAGAGAAACATAATGCCCAGCAAAAGAGCACTAATGTACAAGTAAGGAGAAGCAGTAGGTTGAAGGGAAAAGTGAGTGTGACCAAAGGGAAACAGTCCCATTTTGTTGACTTAGGCACACCTGAGAAGACCCCAATTCAGTTAGATGTTGAGCTAAGTCCTCCACGAGAGGAAAGTCCATTCCAGCAAGAGAGAGAAGGCAGTTTTCAAGAATTTGAGTTCAGACCAAGACAAACACCTGACATAGACCCTGATCAGCAGAAAGCATATGATTACTTGGAGACTTTAGAGCAATCTGCTGCCGGTCCAAGAACTATAGTACCTCATGATGAACAGGTCAAATCTCTAAAACAAGAGGTATTTGAGCTTGAAGTCTTGAACCGGCACATTAAGCAAGAGAATGAAGCCCTGAAAGAACAAAGCAAAGTGGAAAAAATGGTCCATGACAATACAATGCTTCACTTGGGTCTTTGGCAGAAAAAGAATAGAAAGTTGAAGAAGAAATGCAAGAAATTGAACAGGGCCTTGATTAATTTGAGGTTTAGATGTTTGGTTATGAAACCAAAAAGAGTAAATTTGGCAGTAAGAAGAAAGAGGAGAAGGTTGGATGTCTTAGCAGAGGCATCTGAGCATATAAACTAAGAAATCATGACAAGTTTTGGTTGCATGAGGACATGCAACACCTTCACAGTGGGGGTATGTTGAGCCTCAAACCTGCACTCATTTACCCATCCTCCCAACAACCTTTTCATACTCATTTCCTTCTTTTTCCATCATTTCCTTCATTAACTTATTCAATTCATTGCATTATAGGACTTTTTAACATGATTTGCTAATTGTGCTAATGGTTGACTGTTGGTTTAGATTTTTGGTTCAAGTGCTGCAATTCCGTAGCTATTACAGGGTTCCGCAGCCGATCTCTGATTCCGAAGCCGATCCCAGATTCCACAGCTATTTTCTTGTTTGATATGATTCAGGTGTCTTCCAGAGGAAAGAGCCACATGGGAAAATTTGTATGACTGTGTACATGGTACGTGTGCTATCAGCTCACCCAAACTGGCCGACGACACCCCTGGTCAACGCGGAGGAAGCTCTGGTTAAACGGAAAGGTTGCAAGCGGTGGCACGGCTCTGCGTGTTCGGTTGGAGCATGTAAGTCATAGCTGGCTTCTCCTTTAGCCACGAAGATCGCAGGGGACAAGGATCCAACACCAGATTTATTAAACCACGATGACCGTTCCCTAGATCCGTGCTCGGTGCTACTGGACGTGTCCTTTCCCTAGCTATTAGTTTGCTTAGTTTACGCATAGGACAGTTGATGTTCTTGATATAAATAAAGCGTTTCCACACGCTGAATAGTTAGTCTGATTTAGTTAATATTTTGCTGCTGTAAACTCTGTTTTGAAGACCTTTTTATAAAGCGTTTTACGCTTCCCACTGTGTTTATTATGAGTTGATTTAATTTGAAGAAGATAGTTCTATTTCTATCCATGTAGCTGATCTTTTAATTGGTTGAAGTGGATGGAGGGCCCCTGTCTGCTACAACCATTGTACAGTAGCCTTTGAATTTACTTTCCTGCATTTCATTTTCTTTATTTGATCATGTATATTAATGTACAGTTTTTGAATTATGCTGCTTTACATTTCGGTAATCTTCATGACTCATCATTGTGTTTTTACAGCTTTGATTAGGAGCCCAGGACAGTGTGCTTTTTACTTCTTATCTCAAACGCTGACTTTTTACTGTGATTTTCATTAGTTACTTAGCTAGTTTCTTTACTTGATTTACTTTATCAAGCTGTGTCAAGTTGCTAATCTCTTAATGGTTCTGTTTATCATAATTCACTAACTTTTATGGGACCAAAACATTATCTAACTACAGCTTGATTTGTTAATTTTTAGACTCATATTGCTATTCACTCCTAACTTTTCTTTTTCACATGATTAATTCAGCTAAATGCAGAATGTTAAGGGAGAATGAGTAGTGTGATTTGTCATTTAATTTTTGGATTGCTAGAGTAGTGCTTTTACTTTCAGCAGAGTTCATGTAAATATCATTTTCACTTCTATCAGCAGTAAAGGTATTGGACTAGTGTCATTAGTCTTTTGTTTAAATGCTTTGCTTTCATTTGATGCTTTAATTCCATTTCAAGTCATTATGCAAGTTTTTCTCTTTAGGATTTAAGAAGCATTTAGAAATCATCACATACACACACATTCACTCACTTGTTTATAACTTCATCACATCATATTAGGAAGATAATTTAGACATAAATTGAAAACGACAAAAAGAACTAGGAAAGGCTACTTAAGTATATATTGTACACTTCACTTCATCAGCTTACGAGCCCCGAGTTGACAATTTATGATAGCAATTTAGATAACACTAAATTGACCAAACAAGGATATGCCATTCCACCCACTTTCCCTGCTTCTAATGTGCTGGTAGAAGACGGTATGGGCCAAGGATCTGAAAAATAATGAGTTCTAAAAAACTCTCTTCGAGAAGGAGTCTTGGACAATGAAATGGAATTTATTTGTGTGACAAGAGAAGGAAGATCAGAAGTACCCATCAATGAGGAATACATTCCAACTCCTATATTCTCAACAAGTTGGTTAGTATTATTCACCAAGGGAATGGAGAAATCAGAGGATACATTGGATTCTTTCGAAGATTAATTCATCTGGTCAACAATAACAATTCTCCCTTTACGGGGAAAGGATAGGATGCGAAATAATGATGATACAATGGCATCCATTTCATAAATCCAATTCTGTCCCAATAGATGATTATAATCTAAATTTGCATCAACTATTTCCACCTCTATATTGACAACCTTGACCACAACACAAATAGGAAAGTGTTAGGTTCCTATACCAATAGAAGTCATAATTTTTGAATGGTTGAGATCAAATCTGTAATATGTACATACCTTTGTCTTCTATAAATGTTTTCCATATTCGAAAAATCAAAAAAATTAAAAAATGTAAAGAGCGTATGTCCTAAAAGAAAAATCAAAGGACAAAAAGAATAAAAAAGGTCGAAAAAGATGAAAAAAATGAACCCTAATAAAAGAAAATACCATGAAAGTGTGCAAGTCAAAAATGCCACTACTTTTTTCTTTTGATGCAAAATAATTGACTATGTGTAGCTTGTTATCATTACCACAATCCATGAATAGTCAAAATGTTTAAACTTGACTATTTCACGATTTCAATTTCATGCTTATAGATAGAGAATAAAATCTGACCAAACTGTTCAATCTTGGCAGATAATTAGATTAGGTAGAGTAAATATAAGGAGCTAAATTGTTTAATCTAAGCCCTTAGGTGTAATAAGGTTAGATTGAGATATATTTCTATTTTAAAGAAAAGAAAATGTTTTGATAAATGGTCTGCCAGTTTAAGTGCGCCCTAATAAAGAGAAGAAAAAATGGTAGGATGAGTAGGTGGGTAAGTAGAAATATGGTTGCAGAATTGTGATGATTATTAGATAAGAGAATATTTTTCACCTTCATCACTAAAGTTCTAAGTATGGATTAAAATTGAGCATGTATCAAAGTTCACAAAGTCAATTAATTAACCTCCCTCATTCAGTACATTTTTCCACTTAACTAATTTCCAAGAAAAGTCTTAAAGTACCTTAAATCTTAAGTCAAAGGGGCTCAGATCATTTCTCTGACTTCTAGAGGGACCGGATCCTCGGCCCAATGACTTATAGGTCCTAAAGTACTAAAAATCCCCTCATAAACAATTTTTCCCCTTCAATTCACTCATATCCCCCAACAAATCCCTTTTCCTAAAGAAAAACATCATTTTCCTAAGGAAAAGTCATTTTCCTCTAACAAACCCCTTTTTCTAAGGGTAAAACCTTAGAAAAGAAATCGCCCCGATGGAAAAACCCCTTTTCTTCACAAAACCCAAAAGAACACTTTAAGCCTAAGTGTAATGTGTTATGTAAAAATAACAAATAAATAAACAAAATACATTATACTTAGCGCTTTACTCATTCCTTGCCTGCATCATACTAATTTCTAAATTTATATATATTAAATCCCCAAAAGAAATAAAACCCTTCCCTTATTGTTATATGAATAAAAACCCCTATGTTAATATCTCGCCCTAAAAAGTTTGAAATATAAACTTTATAAAAACCCTATCCTGATAAAGAGATTAATCAACCGATGTTATGAAACCAGCTCACAAAAAGATAGAAAAGATATATCAACGCCTTATAATTCAGCCTCTTCGAGGGGGAAACCTCCTTTACATTACACAAATGAACAATTCTGGATGCTACAAATACAAGACCTCCTTTATATAGAAAAGGACTCTAAAGGGGTCATAAATAATCAAAAGCTGACATAACAAAATAATAAGGCACGATAATAACAATAGTGGGCTCTCTGGGGCACAATAACAACAATGGGACACATGGGCACAACAATATAAAAGGGATTTAAACTAATAACAATAAGGGTTTACATACTAGTATAGGGACCTAACATGCCCCTCTCCTTCAAAAAGTGTTGTCCTCAACACTTGAGTAGTTCTTGATGCTTCTATATAAATTCTTGTCCTCCCATGTGGAATCTTCACTTGGTAAGTTTTTCCACTTGATGAGATACTCTAAAATTGATCTATTTCGTAGCTTTCGATTTCTCAGTTCTATGACTGCTTCAGGTTCCAATATGATTTTTCCTTCCTTGTCAAGTTCTCGCAATATTGTTTGAACTAGGATCTTCTGCAACTTTTGAATGAGTTCCCACTCATTTGGGCATATGGATATGTAACACCTGATGTTTGGAGGAACACTTCATGGAACTAAATGAATAGCATGATCATGATCACAAAGTGTTCCTCCAAACGTCAGGCGTTACATATATCCATATGCCCAAAGTAGTGGGAACTCATTCAAAAGTTGTAGAAGATCCCAGTTCAAACAGTATTGCGAGAACTTAACAAGGAAGGAAAAATCATATTGGAACTTGAAGAAGTCACAGAACCGAGAAATTGAAAGCTACAAAATAGATCAATTTCAGCGTATCTCATAAAGTGGAAAATCTTACCCACTGAAGATTCCACATGGGAGGACAAGAATTTATACAGAAGCATCAAGAACTACTCAAGCATTGAGAACAACACTTTTTGAAGGAGAGGGGCATGTTAGGTCCCTATACTACTAGTGTAACCCCTTATTGTTATTAGTGAAACCCCCTTATTATATTGGTGTGCCCATCTAGTCCCCATATTGTTGTTATTGTGCCCCAAAGAAGCCCACTATTGTTATTATCGTTCCCTTACATTATTATTGTTATGTCCGCTTTGATTATATTATGACCCCTTAGACTCCTATATATAGAAAGAAGGTCTTGTCATTTGTAGCATCCAAGAATTGTTCATTTATGTAATGTAAAGGAGGTTGCCCCCTCGAAGAGGTTGCCACTTTGGTGCAGAATCGAATGAAAGAAAATATAGATCAACGCCTTATAATTCAGCCAACCAATCTACGGTTAATTAATAATCGAACTCCTCCAATGAAATTGCCCCCAACGCCCTAACCACGCCATAACCCGTGATTAATTAAAACTTACCACTTTTAAACCTTTGTCGGGCCCCTCCATTAAACTTCATGTCAAAACTCTACCCCGATCAATGTACGATCAGGGTCCCTTTGATCCGAAGGTTGACACTCATATCGGGCAGCCTCCGAAGGTCAAACTTTACCCACTTGATATGGGTGATTTCACTTTTGGCTCCGCCGCTATGTGGCACCCGATCAATGGCATTGGGCAGCTTCCCCTCAAAACCACCCCAGCCCAAAAGTGGTGTGATCAAAACCTGCTTATCACCTCCCGTTAGACGACAAAACGTTTCATCCCCCCGCTAAACATCAAACCTACCTTTTGTTCGTGTACCCACAAAATTCAGTTGACTTTACAAATAAAATGAAAAAACTCATTGTTTTTGGTTTTATCGTTAAGAAAGACGCCCAAACTTCCATGCATGATACAGTCTACGTCCAACCACCAACCCACGTTTAATCGCCAACTTGTAGAAGCTGCTAAAACTTCCAGTTCACTCTTCAGTCACGTACACCTCCTACAAACCATGTATAGTCGTCCATCAACCCGTTCAGAGCCAAAACCAGGTATTTACCCAAAATCACTAAGAAACTCCTTCTCGTTCCTAAAATCCATTACTCAATTGCTTGATTTATTAAGTAATTAGGTGGAAAAAATTGCCCAACAACCTCAAACCTCTCTGAGTTGAACCAATTCGCCCCTAATTCAACAATCCACTATTTCCATATGAACTATAGTCCCAGCTAAAGAGCAGTGATGACTCCCAACCATATTGTGTTATTCACCATCAATGTTGAATCTATCAATGAAATGTTGCAGTTGCAACCAAGTTGAAACCTGACCCCCATTTCCATTGGAGACCTGCTTGATAAATTCCCCATAATTACCTCCATTAAACTGGCTCAATTATTCCAGACCTTCATTATGGAAGAAAAACACATACCAAAGGATCCTCCCCCATACATGTGGACCATCTTTTCCAAGATGGGCTAAGACATTATATCAATGATATCTAGTATTTTGGGCTATACTACAATTGAATATGTTGATGAGATTATCATAGCCTTCATGTCCATTTACACTCTTGCACAGCCCCCTGCCATCATGTTTGATTATGCCAAATTCATTGCAGGTAAGATGCATGATCAATCCATGAGGATGGACAATGAAAGAGTGTTCAAGTACTCATCAGTTTTGTACCACCTTTTCCTATACGATTAGGCTGATAAATTTCCATTCACACTGCAAAAGCTTGATACCAAAGGCAACCCTAGATTAGTAATCTTCTGGACCCCATTGGTCCACCAATATGACTCTCCATATACTTATACAGATTTTATAGATCTTTTTGAGAACCCAGTGGCAACCATGTTGTTAGGAAGTCCTCCCCCTAGGATTACTGTAGATATCAGGAGGGTCCTACAATTGTCTAAACAACACAAAGTGGGAGATTGGTATTTATACCAAAATCACACATATATCAGGATATATGGCTATTAATTGGCACCCTACAAACTACCAAGATACCTCCCCATGAGATTGTTTGCTCTGGAGCACTACAGGCAAATAATTAATTCAGATGAGGTACGTTTTCTAAAGGCCAAGAAGAAAGATCAACTCAGAAAATAGACCAGCTAGGCCCCTTTGTAAGCAATAGTAGAGAAGTTGGAAAGGAAGCAGATGAAATCCTTCAAAGACTCCGACAGAAACGAAGCTTCATATGGAAATATTATCCCTTTCACTTCATCTGCAATAGAAGAATGAAAAACAGATTGTCTCCCTACATCCACCACAGAATTACTGAGAAAGAACAATATGCAAATCAACTAGAATGGGTGGAGAACACTTTAGTAGACAGAGATAACACAAAAGTTGCTATTGATAATGTGTTGATTGATTTAGAAAGGAGACTTGATGAAGATTCCGTTGTATAGGTACCAGGAGACTCCTTGTCCCAAAGGGAAACACAAGAATACAACAAGAAACAAGTAGATGAAGAACTTCAAGAGCAAGAAGAGTCAGAGCAGCTAGACATATCAGAAGAGCTAAGTCAAACCAGGCAACCGGAACCCATCATGAGCACTCGTCCTATTTATAGACTCCTCTAAATGAGGAGAAGAATCCCAAAAGAGATAGAGAGGAGGCCACTACTTCTGGTAGACCTATTGCATAGACTTATATCAAGAGGCAAAGGATGAACCCTCATTTAGAACAAGAGTTCACAGAGGAAGCAGCTGGAACAACAGGTTCAGAAAGGGAAGAAAGCAGGCAGGCCACTCCCTCAGGAGGAACACAAGAATCTTCCACCACACATACTCAAATGCTTGAAAGACAACAAAGCATGGACATATCCTCAATCAAGGCTCCAACTAGCCAAGACCAGGACACTAAAAAAAAGTACAAAGAAATAAAGGCCAGAAATGAAAGATTGAAGGCTCAGAGCTATGCACAATACCTCTAAATGGCTCCCACCAATCAAACAAGGCTAATGTCAGCCTTTGATGTAAAAGAAGGTAAGATGCAAATGAATTTTATGAATCCTACCACACAAAAACCCAGGTCTATGGTAGATTACCTGAAGACAGATTTTGAGGTGTTGGCGAAGGATATACATCCTATCGACTAAATAGAATTGCACAAACAGACCGGAGAAATAACTTATTCCACATTGACCAGCAAGGCGATTGCAACACATCAACTACAAAATTCGCTGAATAATATGTCAATACAATTCCAACTAGAAAAGGCCTCTTCATAGGCCAACTATACCAAGATAAAGTCCTTAGAGGAATTAATCACAGAGTTGGGACATGATCGCAAAGATGTCAAAGTTGCATAAAGCCTTATCAAAAAGAAAAATGATGACATAGCTACCTTGAAGAAGCAACTCAAAATCCCTCATCTACATCATCCACAAACCGCTGAAGTCTTAGAGACTCATAAGGAATAGGAGGAGCTTATGGACTTAGTCGTTAATCTAAATGAACAATTAAAGGAAACAGAGAAAGAGCTAGACAACTTAATTCAATCTAAGCAGAGTGAGTTGGCCACCACTCCGCAGACTATCATTCCTACAATCTCTAAAGTAGTGTCACGCGGAATGAGTTATACTTGCGGACAAATCTAACCTTCCTAGGAGTCTAAGACTCTCTAATGACAAACAAACCAAATAAGAGCTATCCTTCTCTAGATACACATCATTTTACAAGAAATCAAATGTTCTCGATCTTACCTTAGGTCCAATGCTTGTTGTAGTAGCCCAGTCTTGTTGATCCGGATGAGCTCCTCCTTCACCTTCAGACCTGCATTCACTAACAAGGCAAACAATTACATAGCATCTGAATATTCATTATAAAACAAAATATACCTATCATACTGACCA
>APFE030430869.1:0-12879 GCA_000404065.3 Pinus taeda
GAGAATATATGACCCACCATGATCGTTCAATAGTTGATTAATTGATCCATGTCGAGGAGCAATCAATGGCATTGACTTCTTGATGCTCATTTCATGTTGATTTCTTTAAGCTACTTCTAATTTTCACTATCCATTGCTAACTTTTAGTGGTCACTATTGATTCAGTTGTAAAATTGACTTTATATATCGGTGACCAAGTAGTAGACTTGTCATTCTATGCTATTAGTAATTTTAATTTACTATTTCAAACTTGAAAATCTACTATATAGTGTTTACTTTTTTTATTTGAAATTTTAAACTATGTATTTCATTTTGCTATAAGTTATAAGTTTGAATTTTTGATGTGAAAGTATCATTGATTCAATGTGAAATATGATACTAATAATGGTGATTGATGAATCATGCTTCTGTCATTTATAAATTTGAATTTGATATTTACACTACACAATGATGATTTTGAATAGAATGCATTGTCATTGGAGTTAATTTTTTTATAATATTAGAGATGGAGACCCCAACGTTCCCCTCTACACCATGAATTTCCCCAAAAATTGGGAAGTGTCTCAACAGATCCCCAACATGCATTTCCCCACTCCCCGCCCTCTTGTGTCCCAAAAACTTAAGGGAACATTGGTATTTTCTTATTCCAATATTATACTGTTCATCCAAAACCCTTAACTTTCCACTATGGATGATCACTGAACAAACCTTGAAGGACATTATTGTTGTGGGGTGTGGATGTGAAATTTGGTACTTGATTCTATTCAACATATTAATATGACTCTACAATTGCATCCTCCAAAAAAAAATTACAACACATCAATATTTATTTGGGGACATACACATACAAATATATGAGTGTGTGTTATTGTTTCTCCATTTCCTAAATTTTAGAATGCTCATTTTAATGACATTTTAGAGGACACTTTTTCCATTTCCTTGTTTCAAGAAACTTCAATTTTCTTTGCACATGTACCATCCCCTTTTCTACATTATATCCTTAACAAAAGATACCTCATGAGCAACATTATAAATTGATTTCTTGGGAAATTTAGCCAAACCAAGTTCTCTCACCTCTTATGCTTTTTACATTATAAATTAGAAGACAAAAAATTATCTTTTCAAAAGAAAGACTCCTTTGAATGGTTATTTTGGTTTGGTTGTTATTCACGAAGATTTATTGATTTGAATAGTTGCAAGAGGTGGATCAAAGCCTCCTAATAATGTCAATAAAGATCCTAAGCTAGTTGTTTGTTATGCCAATATGTTATTCTCAACTTTAAAAAGTCTTGCATTTATACTTTTTAAGTATGACCGAAAACCAAGAAGCGAGCCACCTTGAAAAATGTTTAACCCAAAATAATATATCTAATTATAAAGCAAAACTTGATTTTACTGAAATTTATTGACTAGCCTAATTTGAACATCCTCCCAGCCAAACTATATTAAACATTTAGCCTTTTATTAGCTAGATGGTCCACCCAATCCTACCTAATCACACAATTACAAACCTCTAAACTTTGTTGCTCCAAGCATTATCAAACTAAAAACGAATGCAACACAGTAAAACAAACCCATAAAAATTATGTCAAAGAATACAACAAAAACACATGAAAGGAAGGAAATGGACGACAAATCTTAAACAAAGCTTTGTATTTATTCAACCTTGAGTTATTCATAGTTCTTGGTAATTCAAATTTCCAATATATGTTGAGACATGCATTCTCATATGCTTGATTGAAGTAGTTGATCATTGGAATTAATCATTAATATTAGTAGAATTCAAACATAAAGTTGTGAAGGTTTGGTTTATTATATAGTTTAAAAGTTCTTATTTAGAGGCTTTGAAATAGGGTATGTTTCCATTTGAATCCTTGTCGCAGTTTTAAATTTTCTTGTACGACTTGACAAATACCAATTCATGTGGAGAATATGGCCCCCTCAACAATGGTTACATGTATACCATCAACATCCACACTAACGAAGATTTGCTATAAAGACAAATACCAACAATTCAACAAAGAGGCTATTGTGTTCAAGAGTTTTCATGGCTACCAAACCCTTAAGAAATAAAATAAAAATAAGAAGTCCTTTATGTAAATATAATCTTATGAGATGTAATTTGCATTGGCGGACATGTTTGCTCGTGTTTAAGTAATCCTTATGTTTATTTGGAGTTTGCCCCTTAATAAGCAGAACCAACCAATTCTAAGTAGGCTCATTTGGTAGACCTAACCCATCCTAAAAGTAGGTAGGTTCAAATAAGACCCAACCAAGTTGTCAAAACCATGAAACAAGTTTAACCCAATCAAATCAATTGAAGTCTGACTAGACTATGACAAACCATTAGACTCTTGATAAAACTTGATTTAGTCTATAGGTCAACCATCATCAAACAATGATATTATTATAAAGGTTGAAAAAGCCATTTTCCTTTGACTTTTTCACATTCCTTTGAGTAGATTTTGGACAAAGGTCTTGCATTACCGATTTTGGCTTTTGGCACAAAGATACATAACACATCAAGCACAACAAAATCAAGCCCATCAAAGGCATCAAAATCAAACCCAACAAGTTAATTCTTAACTTCATGCAATGGTCCATGATGATTTTGATATATGATGCACTTATATTTATTGGGATTACAAATGTGTTATTTTTGCATCCTATTCAATGTAATCTTTCATATCTCATTTCAATGCAAATCTTAAATCTTTTGGAAATTATGTGAATTTTGTTCATTTCTCTATTTTTCAAGTCAACCAAACAAAACAAATATTGTACCAGTCAAGTTTAGTGACCTTCGTTTGCACTAATTATGCTAGTGTATGTCTATTGATTGAGGCTAACTCACTTCTATGCTAAGAAATCTTTCGGTGATAATCACATAAGAGAATTTTATCGACACGTTTCAAACCATCTAGTGTGGTTCATCTACAGGACAAGATGAAGAACCAAATCTTGGCATCAAATTAAATAGATGTAGAGAGATGTTTTCTAGCCATTAGAATATAACAGCTAGTTTTGACTAAAGAATTATTAGTTATTAATAAACATATATAAATAAAGTAACACGTTGACAAATAGTTGTAAATAGTCGAAATTAAATTAATTTTATATTATAATTGATTATATTTTAATCAAAAGGAAGGTCATCATCAGAAATAACTAAACATTAAATAATAACTATGTAAACTAATAACATATAATAACATTAACTAAAATTAAATAAAAAATATAGACAAAGTAAAAATAAAATAAAATTAAATAGAAATAAATGATAAATTAGTCTTATTATTTCGTATCTAATTAATATTTAAATCAAAAGGAATGTCTATGAAATAACTACAATAGAAATATCACTGGTCAAACTTAATTGCTTCCAAACATAAACTAATAAATAAATGCTATTCATAAAAGAAAAAAGATTAATATAAGAAAAAAAAAAAAAAAAAAAACTTAGGAAGACAAGGCAGGGATCCAACACTTGTTAATACTCCAACCATCTTCTCTATTCAGATTGATAGGCCTCCTTTCAATTTCCAAGGCCTCCCTAACTTACGGTGATGAAAATGATCAATTCTCGCAATGACTTTGGTCTTTTCCGCATGTTCTGCCAAAGCAGAGAAATGAGATATTCCATGTTTGATGCCAACTACGTGCTCATGAATCCTTTGATTTACTGAGCGGCCAGTTTCACCAATGTACAAAGTCTCTCAAGAGCATGGGATGACATAAACACCTTTCCCATCTTTAGGGTTCAAAAGGTCCTTCACTGATCTTAGTGAGCTTTACTTTGAATAGTGTTTAAGGGCCTAAATGTCGAAGGAACCTTATGCTTCTTCAGGATCCTCGCAATCTTGTCCATGGTCCATTGGATAAACGGAAGATGCACCCATGAAAACTGATCCTTAAGATCTTTTTTAATTCTAGGACCTTTTTCAGCCTTAAGGAAAGCTCCATTCTTCCTTTAACTCACTCCCTTTAAATTCTCCATTCTGCTTTAACTAAAAGGTCAGCAATTTCAAGAAAGTAGTCAATGTTTTCACTAATCTGTGGCTTTGGAAGAAACTGGTAGATCCTCTTAATTGAAGACAAGAGCGAGAATGAAGTGCCCTGTGCCTCAAAAATTAATCAAAATCTGATTGAGGATAATTTTGATTGCTAAACATGTTTAGAATAAATAACTAAATATATTCACATTCAAGCAAAAACATTTCACTGCCAGACATCTAAGGATGATGTCAGTATTCGTGCAAGACGAGTTTGATAAAACTTCAGATACAGTCATCTTTTAACCAAAGAAACGATACACACTGAGGTTTTGTCCACAATAGCAAAGAGGTGAGATTCAACGCCTGCAAGTCTTTCCCGAGTATTCAAGAATATGTCCGGACTTTTGCAACATATCAGTTAACTACAACATACAAAAAAATCGCTGCAAAGGCATAATCATAGGTCAAGCACCACTGAGAAGTAATAGGAACCAAATACCTATTTCATAGAATTAATGCTCCAGACGTTGAATAAAAGTGCTGCAAAACTAATAGCTTGAACTAGGGCAGTTATAAGCCGGCAGGTAAACTGAGGTAAAATTAGGATGGATTTATTCCGTAATAGGAACCAAATACCTATTTCATAGAATTAATGCCCCAGACGTTGAATAAAAGTGCTGCAAAACTAATAGCTTGAACTAGGGCAGTTATAAGCCGGCAGGTAAACTGAGGTAAATTTAGGATGGATTTATTCCCGTTTTGCAAAGCATTCTGTTATGGGAATTTGTTTAAAGTAAAATCGAACGATTAACTTTGAGAGAAACAGCCAGAGTTTTAATATTATAACTCGCTATCTACTTTAAGATATCCCTCCCTACTTCTCCAGAAAAAGATATCATATTCTACTTTATTTCAAGGTGCTCTGAAGAATTTAATTTACATCATTTCATTCTGAAATGTAAAACAGTAGGAAACCCCCCTTGTAAAAGGCCAATGCTGAAAAATTTAGGAGCAAATGAATGTTCTCTTCTGCAGGTATTCATGTTCAAAATGAACTACTGCAATAGTTCAAACCATAGCTTTTCGGATACACTAACATTGAAATTCGTCTTACAATAACTATCCGTGAGAATCCATCCTAACTAGGGATCATGATCTTTCGGATCTTCGCTAAAGCATGGCATATTGAGCCCATTAAAAGCGATTTTCGTCGTCTTCACAGAATAAACCTAATTTTACGCACCTTGTCCAGACCGACGGGTCCGAGAGAAGTCTTGACGATGTTCGCAACTGCTTGGCACGCCATCACTGAGTCCAAAAACAAGCATCGTTGTTATCTTGAACAACCTCGAGACTTGCTTTTAAATCAAACTAATACAGCTTGAAGTGCAGCTCACGGACTGTTACAAAGTAAAGAACACCTAAAATTTTAGCTTAAAATGATTGAATCGCCGAGAACAAACCATTTTGAGTGCGAACGTCCTGGCCGTACTGGCGTTCTCCCATGAGGTCCAGATTCTGTGCTGAGACCGCCATTACTGACCCCGATTTAGTACTTCAGGGGCAGAAAATGCGAAATACGAAAGGTGTTTAACAGCTTCGGCGTGATGTTATGACACAGAGCTGCTCTCTGCTATGTAGTTTTGCTGAAGCACCACCGACGGAAAGCAAAGAGGGAAAATAAGAAGAGAGTAATGGAGGGAAAGAAGTATCTAGAAGTGACAAAAGTCCGCTTGACCTAAGGCCTCTGGGTTTCTACAAAAGGCTGTTTTGCGTAGTGACAAAACGAGTGCTTTTGTAGATTTCCAATTCACCCCTCCTTGAACAATCTTTGCCATTTAATTGTTAATACGAATTTACTAAATTAACATTACTAGCCATTAAAAAGTTTTTAACATTTTCACTAATACTATTGGCTACGATGGAAATTGCTAAAATGTTACTTAATATCGCCAGATAAACCATATTAACATAAGGGCGGGCATTTTATTGCTACCTCGTGAAGGGAGAGATTTTACACCTTTATTTGGGAGAGGCTCATCGTTTCTTAAGGGAGGGAGATGCGAGAGAGGTAGTTTTTCGTCTAATAGAAGAATAATTTGTTTGGAAATTGGAATGCTTCTCAATAATCTAGCAAAGGCACATGTATTATTGTAAGTGTGGACATGTAATATGTTTTGGTTATGGTTTGGAATATGAATCATCATTGAAAGTCCAAGAGACCTTGGCATAGGAATCTAATGGCCATGAACATTGTACTTATATATGTATCATCTTAATGAAATGGCAATTCATGATTATTCGTTCATCTTTGTTTTGTAGCCAACAGTGGTATCAGAGCCACGAGTTTATGGCCTTGGACCTTGCCACATAGCTTATCAAATCTATGCCCCGTCAAATCTGGCATTTCTTCTCCTCAGTAATTTCTTTGTCTCTGCATTTGAGGTATCTACCTATGCACTCTTCCATGTTGTTGCAATCTCCTCCTACCACGTTTTTTACTCTACATTATCCTTTGATCATGTGTCTCTTTGTTATAACCTCGGTGTCTCCACATAGAAACCCTTGTGCCCTTGCTCTAGTATGTAACCCCTTTGGTATAGTGTGGTGTTCTACCATGCAAAACAGGATCATCTCTCTATTATTGTTCCTACTCTCTCTCGGTACTCGACTTCGTAATTCACCTCTGCTCATTTCTCTCTCTTGAGAAGTCAAAATAGTCCTCACTTTCAATTTTCTTCAAATATTGTAAAGAAAGTAGAATGATGGGGCTACTTTTTAAGAAAAAAAATATAGTGGAAACATTAGGGTTTGGGCTATAAAGTGAAGGAACATGTTGGTTTGACCATTCACAAGTTCGACACACCAAAGCTTGAGCCTATTGCAAATCTTTTAAATTATATCTTTTTGAATTTGTACTTATTAATGTCATCATGTCTAACCCATCCATGGCTTTGTCATTCTCGTTTTGTGACATGTTAATTGATGGTCGTGCGAGGTGATTGTAATGGTGATTATAGTGCTCTTAATATTCCAATTGCCGAGGATAATGAGCTATGATGACCATTTCTGTAAGAGAGGCCTAAGGAGTGGTCTAGTTACCCAAGTAAACACTATGGCAAGTGCTTATAGCCTATAGCAAGCAATTCCCATGAATCCTTAAGGTTGTAGATGTAAACCCTGAAAGTAGGGATTTCAAAACCATTAGCTCAATACTCTCGTCCCCCAAATCATGGCATTTACAACCAATTCCAAGAACTAAAATAGTAGATTGTGTTGGAAATAATATTGAGAGGGGGGTGAATCAGTATTATCAAATCAATTACTTTTTCATTTCATACTTAGATTTATATACGTTACTTCAATGAAGGTAACTCGCGTGTACACGCAACTGTCTTTAAAGCAACCAGCATATATCCATCAAACTTATGATTCAGTTAATTCATCATATGTTGATCTTTAATCAGTGCATCAGTACTTCATTAACCATATAAACAGTAACCATGTGCAGTAATAACAGAATAAACCATCACACATAAGCAACACACATGAACACCAAGATTTAAGGTGGAAACCCAATGCAACACAAAAACCACTTGTTGTTGTCTTCTTTTAATATAAGAAAAACCTGTTTACAAGCTTGTACTAGTGCAAACTCATACCAGTACGTAGGCACCCACCTGTAAAAGGCTACAACCTTGTCTCGTTCTCCAGCTTCTACTAGAAGGGAGCTACAGTCCCCTAGCTCTTGTACTAACCGATCTGTTTACTAGTACATAGGCACCGGCCTACTGAAGGCTCCAAACTTCACTCGTTTTCCAGTTGCCACTGGAAGAGAGCTCCAACCCACTAGCTCTTGTACTAGCCAATCCATTTACTAGTATGTAGGTGTCGGCTTACAGAAGGCTCCAACCTTCACTTGTTTTCCAGCTGCTACTAGAAGGGAGCTCCAACCCCCTGATCAAATCATCAACTACTACTGGTAGGAAGCTTCGACTTCCTCACTAAAGGCTCCAACCCTCAGCATCCTCTAGGGACCACGTTTCATAAATTTTCAGACTGGATACTCCTAGAACACAACACCACAATCTGAAGGCCTCGTTTCATCAAATTTCCATATTGGACCCATCAGTAACACTGAAGCTCAAAATTAATCACCACTGCAATACAACCATCAAATACATCTACATTAACCAATCACTAAAACTCAATCATCAATCTTTGAATCAACCACAAGTAAATCAATCAATCACTGAAAACCCATCATCACTGAAGCAAATCACAATCAATCATTCTAAACATTGAACACTGTCACCAAAACACAGTCACCAGAACACAAAGCAGAACCCAGAACTCTACATCAACAACCAAAACTAACTGCAACATCATATTTCATAATGTATACGCTACTTCGATGTGCCGAACCAGCGTGTATACGCATTTTTACCCAAGCGAACCAGTGCACAGATCTGCAAATATTAACTTACAACATCACAACTATTCCAGACTTCAGTCATACCCAGATCATAACATTTACAGTGTAAATCATGCGTTAGTATTCATATCTAGACTATACATGATCAAACCACATAATGATAATTCATTTCAAGCCTTATGATCCCAATCCATCATCAACCACTTAGGTGCATCCTTAGTTCAGATCAAGCAAAGCATCAGAAACCCATAACCTGCATATTTGATCTAACTCTTCATAAGATATTCAATACTTGCACAACTTTGCCTAATGATCTTCTCCTCCTTATATAGTTCTAGGACTTTCTCAATACCTCGAACCAAAACCACTTACAACCCATGGTATTCTTGGACGGGATCAAATAGTTGTTACTCCACTCAATATTGTGGCTAATACCATGGTGTTGACCCCTAGTATTCTTTGCTCTTGAATTTCTTTGTTTTTCCAACCTGTACGCACTTTTCCTCTTGTGAGAGTGTGTGTATACGTATACGCTCTTTTTGTTTTGTGTACCTGAGTGTACACACTACTTAGAAAAAATGAACCAGTGTATACCTCTCTTTCTTCAACCTCTGAAGTCTGATCTGTAATCTTTTGATGTTAACCTGTTGCACTGTGAACCGTCATCTATGTGAGTTGCCATCAAGGACAACACCTGTATCATAATGCCAACAGATTATTCTCGAGCCCACTGACTATATCAACTCACCTTTTATCGCCACATTTCAATCTGGTGTTGTTATGGGATTTTTTATGCTTGGTAAATGGATTGTTGTTGTTTTATGTTGTTATTGTCCTTTTCAATTTATATAGTGGAGATGAATGGGAGGGTCTTTTTTAAGCCATTATTCGCTTCTCCATGGCTTTGTTTGGCAGAGTAGGTTGTGGTATTTACACAAAAACAACAGATGTAGTTGCCCTTTTATGAGATAAATAAAACAAATCAACCTGCAAATCTCTATGCAACTACAAAGAATGTAGGGGGGGCAGGAACACTCACACTTGAAGTATAATAAAAGGAATCTAATTTGATTTCATGTGTGGAGGGCTCAATAGCTTTGTGGGACCTTTGGCTTAGTTACTTGTATTGAATTGCAAATGAGTGTAATTTCAGTAAAAGTTGGCACCCTCGTCGAGTTAGCTTCATGGAGGATCACAATTTTGCATCTTCATCCATGTGAGCATTATGGAAAGATATCCATTTTCTCACCTTGTATGTGATAGGGGGAGAATGATATAAGTGATTGGAAATTAGGCTTCTAGTTTTGAATCCCTATAAATTAAGAATACACATGCGAGCCTAAGCCATAGCTAGAACGAGAGCCTCAAACTTAAGCCATAGTCAAAGTTGTATTCATAATCAAAGCAATGAGCATGATTCAATTTGCGGTCATCTTCAAATCACCATTTGTGAGCACTTCCACTTCACAAAATATATTAACTTCCAGCTAAATAAAAAATGGTTCTAGGAACTGTTAAGCCTTAAAGTTGAGTTCCAACGATTTTTGGTCATCTTCGAATGACCATTTGTGAGCACTTCCAATCAACATATGACATCAATTTCTAGCCAAATTTGGAAATGTTCTTGGAATTTTCGAGCATTAGAGTCGATTTCAAGAGTTGTTGGGTATCCTTAAACCACCATTTAGTAGATGACTTCAACTTTTGCTACCCATTTGGTTTTTGGTCTTCCTTAAACAACCAAATTCAAAGAACACATTCAACCATTAGCAATTGTCATGATCTCTTTGCTTAGACTCGTATACACTCCTTTGAATTAAGGGGGCAGAATGTTGGACACCTAATCTAGTAGGATTATGGTGTGGAATATGAACCGTCAACAAGGCTCTAGGAGAATGAACTATGATAATAAAAAAAGTGTAAGATAGGCCTTGGTGGGGGTCTAATTAATCATGTCTTTGCTACCCAAGTAAACATTATGGTAGGTCCTTACAGCTTATAGCAAGAAATTCCCATGCATCCTTAAGGCCATAGATGTAACCTTGAAAAAGTAGGGATTTAAGAACCATTAGCTTGATACTCTTGTCCTCCAAACCATGACACTTGCAAAATGATTCCAAGAACTGAAATAAAAGCTTGTTCTCGAGGCCACCATTTGTATCAACCTCACCTTTTATCATCACATTTCAATCTAGTGTTGTTATGGCCTTTTATTTTGCTTAGTGCAAATGGATTGTTGGTGCTTTGTGTTGTTATTAACCTTTTCAATTTGTAGCATAGAGATGCTCGGGAGGGTCTTTTTGAAGCCATTGTCGATTTCTCCATGGCTTTGTTTGGCACAATAGGTAGTGGTATTTACACCTAGCAAATGTAAGTTCCCTTTTCTAAGATAGATAGAACAAATTAACTTGTAAGTCCCTACGTAGCTACAAAGAATGTAGGGAGAAAACCACTCACACTTGAAGTATCACAGAAGGAAGCTAATCCAATTTCATGTGCGAAGGACTAAATAGCTTTATGGAACCAATGGTTCAATTACTTGTATTGAATTGTAAATGGGTGCATTTTTTTATATAAGCTAAAACCCTCGTCGAGTTTGCCTTAAGGAGGATCATAATTTTTTATCTTTATCCATGTGAACATTGTGGAAAAATATTCATCTTTACACCTTGAATGTGACATGGGGAGAATGATATAAGTTATTGACAATGAGGCTTCTAGTTTTGAATCCCTATAAAACAAGAATGCACAAGTGAGCCTAAGCCATAACCAGAACTAGAGCCTCAAGCATGAGCCAAAGTCAAAGTTGTAGCCAGAGTCAGAGTCGTGAGAATGATTTAGTTTATGGTTACCCTCAAATCGACATCAGTGTGTGATCATCTTCAAATCATCATTTGTGAGCATCTCTAATTAGTGGAAGACATCAACTTCTAGCTAAATCAAGAAATGTTATAGGAATTGACGAGCCTTAAAGCCAAGATTCATCAGTTTCTAGTCATCTTCAAATCATTGCACACTTCCTATCAATAGAAGGCACCAACTTCTAGCTAGTTTCCAAAACGTTATTGTAACACTACCACCCCACATTTACCTACTTTTGCAAGCCCTCCGGGTAAATGTGAAGCAAAGCACCACAATGACATGACCTAACATCTAACTTCCAGTTAAGGAAGTGAAGCCTACAAACTTAAACCTTCCTTAGGGGCTACAGACCACCCAAGAGCTAAATAAATGCTCCAGGTGCCCAATATCTAAGTTGGATTGCTTTTTCACTGACCTGGGGCGATAACCACATGGATGACAAGGCTAGGGTGTGGTTATAGCCTTCCAAACAGATGCACAAGCCTCCTTCCCTGCCGTTATAGCCCAAAATCTCCATTTCAAAGGGTGCAGTCTCGAGATCTAAGCCACTTTTCAAGGTCAACCTCCAAATCACTCCCCTAACTGTCTATAACTTCTCAAAGAGATAAATGGCATAATGACAAAGTTATTCATTCAAAACTTGAACAAGAACTTGACCTAACCAGGCCTAACCATGACGATCATTTCATCAAACATATGGTGAACATGTGAGTTACAGGTCATGAATGCATGTCTGATATTAAGAGGTTGAACCTCATTTGAGAATCACCACGAAGGTATAATGCCCTCTCTTAATTACTGCAATAACACTTGTTAACCCATGCATTCATCAATCAATCATTAGCACGTGAAATCATGAACA
The DNA here is from genome assembly GCA_000404065.3 of Pinus taeda. Classification (NCBI taxonomy): domain Eukaryota; kingdom Viridiplantae; phylum Streptophyta; class Pinopsida; order Pinales; family Pinaceae; genus Pinus; species Pinus taeda. The sequence goes on from APFE030430869.1 coordinate 12,155, forward strand.
AGAGCCAAAATTAGAGCACATCATAGAACCATGCTTGTAATTAACATATAACCAAAATAAGAACCATGAAAAATCTGTCATATAATCAACATAATAACAAGTACATGTGCTCATTAATCACATTATGAAAATAGCTCTTAAATACATATGTGAATCCAACTAAGTCAGGGACTTCCACGTACCACCTGATCATAGATTGGGTTGAACCAAATATTTCTTTCAGCCAATCGCCATTGTGACATCTTCCAAGCATGAATGTGGGGATCTCATGGGATAAACCAAGATATAAACAACCAAGGGAATCTAGAGGTTAAACCACTTCCACCCTCAAACCACTGTGATCTCGCCAAAACCAGCCAATAGATCACAAACCAAAACAAGCTTGGATGCCTCATAATACCTTCACCATCCCTTGAGGAAATAACTTGTCTCCACCCACCTGTCGAGGGCTTCCTAGAGAAAATCATCTCTGCCCCAATCCCTTGGGAATTTTCCTGAGACTACCTCACCTAGATCAAAAATCTTTCGGCAATCAAAAGCTCAACCAGAAATAAATCCCATCACACCATGGATATCCAGGAAATGGCAGGGTAAGGTTGAAACCACTATCAAACCCAACAAAACCCATGCCAATGACAACAAATGAACCAAATAAACAAATGCATGTACCATGCATTCACACCTCAGCTAGGAAATCACACATGCAACATGTTACCAGCGAAATC
>APFE030430873.1:0-15265 GCA_000404065.3 Pinus taeda
TCTTCCATTCTTCATCGGACACTCCCGTTGGTTTAGTACCTGGATCTACCATGATCCACTAGTCTTTATCCACCAACAGATCCTCTATCTTAAGTTTCCACAACTCAAAACTCTAACCATTAAATTTCTTGATCTCTATATTTCAACTGCTTTTCATCTTCTTTCACCACTGGAATCGATCTCATAGATCACCCACTGAACATGGTCTACCACAAGCCCAAGAGAAACCCCTAAGCAAAAAAGGTGTCCCCTTGAAGCCAAAACGATTCTGATACAAAATGTAGGTTTTAACCCCATACAGAAATTACTTGCATACAAATTCTAAAACAAAGAAAATAAACAATGTGATATCATTACACATAAAACACATATACACAAAGATTTTCCCCTGGATCCCAAAACCAGGACTACTAGCTTGAGTTTTCATTATTTTCCTTTCAATGTTACAATACATATTTATATATGTCGAACCATCCAATACCATGGACCAAAAAACCATTGTGTCCAAAAAACATGTGCGAAAATCATGCACAAAAGCATAAGTGGGTCCACCCAACCTAAAATAGGGTCCAAAACCAAAATTTTCCAGGGCGTTGTTGCAGACCCCATAAAGTGGTGTTACAGGTGCCCTTCAAACCCCCTCTGTAGAGATATGAATCAAAAGAATAATATGACTCTATACTCAACTATGTGAGTTTGACCTTCCTATCATCAATGACTCATACATACATCAATCTCCCAATCAAATAGCGATATACCAAATTTGACTCATCCACCCAACCAAGTGGGGATAAACCAATTGTTTATACATGATAGAAATACAATAAGTATTACATCATCCATCCCATGCAAAGTGGAAATACAAATTACGTCACTTGTCTAATAGGACTCATCCAAATATATGAGAAGTCATATCACACCCTAGAATTTTACGTGACTTAAGAAACAAATGGTATAAATATCTGAAGCCATAGTTGGACTCACCAACCATAATGCCAACACTGCAAAATTCCAGTGAAGGCTAATGCTCCCCCTAAACCTATGCTACCTGTGCATTGCCAACAAGTCATTCATCAAGGCATCTTTGTCAATCAGATAAAAAGTAATGAATAAAACATATCATCAGACTATAATCATCAACATCAGACAGAGAACCCATATCAAAGTCTAACCCACTGTTTTTCCTTCAAAAAAACATATGCACCTCTTCAGCCATAGAAACCCGCATGTATACACAACTATACTTCATGAAAGCCATGTATAAAGACCTTCCTCTGAAAAATTGGAATTAACAGTAGGATGATGCAGCAACTACTCCCACCTTTTGTCTGAGATATTAAAATGTTTCTTTGGACAGTGGTTTAGCGAATATATCAACAACTTGTTCTTTGGAGGGAGCATAGTCCACTTTGACCTTTTGTTCAAATGCTTGTTCTCGTAGAAAATGGTACTTGATGGGTATGTGCTTGGTCTTGCAGTGCATGACTAGATTTTCTAAAATACTGATGGCACTTGTATTATCACATAGAATGGAGATGGGTGGAGTATATGTGATCTGAATTTCTTGTAAAGTTTGCATCATCCAAAGTAGTTGTGTACAGCAAGATGCAGAAGCCACATATTCTGCTTCAACTATAGATAAAGCAATCAAACTTTGTTTCTTACTGAACCAAGATACTAACTGGGAACCCATATAGAATGCACCACCACTAGTACTCTTTTGATCATCAACACTTCCTACCCAATTTGCACTTATATATGCATGAAGAGTAAGGTCTATATCTTTAGGATACCATAGTACAAAGTCGTCAGTTCCTTGAAGATATTTGAAAATTATTTTAACTGCCTAGAGATGTGATTCCTTTGGATTTGCTTGGAACCTTCCAAAAATTTCTGCTTCATGCATGATGTCAAGTCTGGTACCTGTTAGATAAAGAAGAATTCCAATCATAGAACTGTAAGTTGGTTGGTTTACTGTTGGTGGTTCATCATTATAATTGTGACTACATCCTATTACCGTTGGAGTACATACTAGTTTAGAATCTTCCATTCCGTACCTTTTCAAGATCTGCTTGAGATATTTGGTTTGTGAGGTAAAGGTACCATCTTTTTTTTTGTGAACTTGTAGACAAAGAAAATAAGTAAGCTCACCAAGTAAGGACATTTCAAATTCTTGTTGCATTATTGAAGCAAAATTATGACTCAAGGATTCTTCATTGCTACCAAAAAAGGTATCATCAGCATAAATAACAATAATTAACAATTTATCATTTTCAATATTTGTGTATCAATTGCTATCTACAGAACCTTTTGTAAAGCCTTGTTGTTGTAGATATTTTTCAAGGTAGTAATACCAAGCCCTTGGAGCCTGTTTCAGACCACATAAAACCTTTTTGAGTCTGCATACAAGTTTTGCATTATTTCCAAGAATGAATCCTTTTGGTTGTTCAGTATAAACTTCTTCTTCTAAATCTCCATTAAGAAAGGCTAATTTTATATCCATTTGATATACTTTGAATTTTCAAAAACTAGAAAGAGCAAGAGACATCCTTATGGCTTCAAGTCTAGCAACAACTGCAAAATTTTCTTCAAATATATCCCTTCTTGTTGGGAATACCCTTTGTAAACAAGTCCTGCCTTGTTTCTAATAACTTCTCCATTTTCATTAAGCTTATTCTTAAATATCCACTTTGTCCCTATAATATTTTTATCATGAGGTCTAGGAATGATCTGATATTGAAAAAGGTATTATAGACTATGTGTAAAGCTGCCTATGTTACTTAGTACAAGGGATATAAAAGATTGTGAATAACATAAACACTCAAACAATTAGAAAATGCATTCATAACACATCAACATAACAAGATTTAATAAAGGAATTCACCAGACTTCCTCACTACGTCTCGAGTCAAAACGAGTATACACTCAACCGTACTTGGTCATTATGACCTCCAAACACCCTGGAACGGTTCACAACACACTCTGTCAACTTTATTTGTGTTATGGTATTTATATACCATGTTTAGTTAAAAACTACACTATTCACAGCATAATACATTTACATTAAAAATAGAGTATTAACCAAAGGACTCGCAGGCGCGGGGTGGACCCTGACCTTTCGTCCTTTTCTAGACACTGATATCGATATCAAATAATATAATGGCTATCATGTCTTGCTCATCAACTAATCCAAATGTTCCGCACTGTTGATCTATCCCGTGGTAACCGGCGACTATTGCGTGATATCGTGCTCCGACTGGCACGTCTGATAATTCCCCAAAGGCATGCGAGAAAGTTGTTTTGGGATGCTACGTGTCGACCGCTGAGTGGAATCGTATAGTTTTCTAAAAAATGTTTCCTACCTTGAAGTCACATGATAAACCACTTACCGCTTCTATACTAGAACTCAATGGAGTTTAACTTCATTTGCATAATTTCATGGTATGAACCAAGCTTAGACTACCATATCAGCTTCTGGGCTTACATCATCAAGAACCTGTGACACTTTCCTAAGTTGCCACAAGTCTTGCTAATGTAGGCATTGACGTTTTGCCCTAAATAATTAATTGGCTCTAATTTCTTCATCCGAACTTAGATTTACACAGTATTTACATCGTTGCCTTTGTATTAATGAGCACTTCAGCATGATTCCACTTTCACCTGTATTTGAAGACTTTTGATCTGGAGGCTTTACTAAATTGATTTTGGATCACTCCTCCCCATTGGAAGCTTCTGGTCCACCAAAAGTTGGTTTTAGCTATCGAGTAAGTGAGGATAAAGTTCCTTCACTTTTCCAATCTCTATCCATCGTGCTTTACTTTGATTTGTACATTTGGGTCCAACTCGAAGATACTCAATGTTCCCCCGTCGTGAAGTTCTTATCCTTTTGACAAGAATTGTGTCCTCCTGTAACTCATTGAGATACTTGGGCAACATATCCTCAATGGAAGGTAGCTAACCTTTCTCTTTGGGATGTTCAATCAATGAAGGTTCATACAACTGGATGAAATGAAGGTTCTATCTGTGGATGAAATGATGTGATCTTCTTTAACTTTGTGTCCATTAACTACCATAGACTTGACCAAAATTTCCCAACAAATCGAGAATCTCTATCAGATACAATAGAAGTGGGTAACCCAAAATGAAACCATATATTTTGAAAGAACAACTTTGCAGTTTGTTCAGCTATGACCTATTTGTTACATGCTATCAAAATACACATCTTACTGAACCTATCCACAACTAAATACAAATAATCATGAACCTTTCTAGACTTTGGCAATCCCCCAACAAAATCCATGGAAATACTTTGCCAAGGATGAGAAGGAATTGGAAGTGGAGTATAGAAGCCTAATTTTCCACTACTTGGCTTGTTCGTAGCACACATAGTAGATCCTTTAATATATCTAGAAATTGTCGCATTCATTCATGGCCAATAACAGAACCTTTGTAATTGTGAAACTGTTTTACTTACACCAAAATGACCTGATATGAGAGAAATATATGCTTCTCTAATTATGTTAACTCTTTTAGTTTGTGGAATGCATAACTTTCCCAAATGATATAACAGTTTCTCCTTTATGTAATAATCCAATTCTTCTACCTGGTTTCCATGACTTAAAATTTCATATACATCCTTAAAATCTATGTCTTGAGCATATTGTTCAATGTAACTTTCATGAATTACTGAATTATTCTTAAGTATTGTTGATGCATTTCTAATTGGTCTTGATAACATGTATGCAATCTTATTATGCATGTCATTCTTATATCTGATAACATGATGAAATTGCTATAGGAAACCCATCCACCTGTAATGTCTCGATTGTTGCAATTTAGTTTGTGAGTGTAAATATTGAAATGTTTGGTGATCTATGTGTATTATTGTTTCTTTCCCCATTATGTAATGTTTCCACCTTTTAACACTCTGAACTAATGTATACAATTCTTTATCATATGTAGGATAGTTAACTACTATTGATGTAAATGTTTCAAAATGAAAGCATACAGGCTTCCTGTGCTGCATCAACACTACCCCATGGCATATTCACTTCCATCTGTCTCAATCTCAAATGGATGTTGAAGATCTGGCAGTGCTAGTATTGGCACTGTACTGATCCTTTATTTCAATGCGTCGAAGGATTTTTGTTATTTTCCTCCTCACTGAACACCTATTTCACACTTGTTAAAGCATTTAAAGGAGTTGAAATCAAAGAAAGGTTAGCAATAAACTTTCTCCAATGTTGCGTTGCTCCTAAGAAACTTCTAACTTCTATAGCAGTATTGGGTTTAGGCTAGTTTACAATGACTTCAACCTCAGAGGGATCTATCTTCAATTCACCATCCCCTACAATATAACCCAAATAATTCAAAGATGTTCTGCCAAATTCACATTTTGGCAGTTTCACATAGAGATTTTATCTTTTTACCACTTCTAAAATTTTCTTTACATGCTTTACATGTTCATCCCATGTCTTACTAAAAACAAGAATATCATCTAAATAGACTATTATGAAATCATCAATAAATGGTCTAAATACATAATTCATGACTTGCATAAAATGTAACACGAGCGTTAGTTATGAAAAAAGGCATAACCAACCATTCATAATGTCCTTGCTTCGTCTTCAAAGAAGTTTTCCATACATCCTATTCTGCAACTCTGATCTAATGGCATCCACTTCACAAGTCTAATTTAGAGAAGTAAACTACATCTTTTAACTGATCTAATAAATCATCAATACGAGGAAGAGGATAACGATTCTTTATTGTGATTTTATTTAGTGCTCTAAAATCAATGCAAATTCTCCACGAACCATCTTTCTTTCACACCAACACAATAGGTGATCCACATGGTGATGTTCTTGGTTGAATAAACCATTTATCGAGCAACTCCTGTACCTTCTTCTTTATCTTTGCATTCTCTAGAGCTGATAACCTATACATTCCAATGTTAGGTAGTGGAGCATCTTGCTGTAAATAAATCTCATGTTCCATCTCTCGCTTGGGTGGAAGCCGTTTAGGCTCTTGAAATAGAATATCATAATCAGAAACAACTTTAATTAGATTTGCTTTCTATTTAGGATTACAACCTTGGAATGCATCGGAATTATCAAGATCCTTTTCTTTTACAATCATAAGCAAAAATTGTTTACTTGGATTTACAATTCTTTTCATCTATCCCGAATTTATGAGAGAGAAGTTATCTTTTAGTTTATGAGCCCTTACAATATATTCAATCCCATCCTTAGTGAGTTCATACTTATTTTCAGCTTGATAGAAGATATCTTTTCTATCGTACAAGTATGGACTTCCTAATACAATTCTAGATATGTCCAATGAGACTATGTCTATGTTGGGTTGTGTTATATTCTTTCCACGTAGTTAACAAGGGGTTTGAAGGGCACCCATAACCCCACTTTGTGGGGTCCCTATGTTAGGTTGGATGGACCCACCTATCGTTTTGTGCATCATTTTTGCACATGTTTTTTGGACACGATGATTTTTGGTCCATGGTATTGGACGTGATGGTTTTCGGAAAATGGTATTGGATGTGATAGTTTTTCAGTCCATGGTATTGGATGCTTCGGCATGTATAAATATGTATTGTAACATTGAAAGGAACATAATGAAAAATCAAGCTAGCAGTCCCGGTTTTGGAATGTAGGGGAAAATCTCTGTGTATATTTGTTTTATATGTTATGATCTCACATTGTTTATTTTTTGTGTTTTAGAATTCGTATGCAGGTAATTTTTGTACGAAGTTAAAACCTACAGTCTAACTCAACCTCATCTACAAACATTGATCCAATAGAAAAATGAAGTGTACATTGTTTCGTAACTTGTAGTTTTGCTTTATCACACACCCTACCTAATGGATATGGCTTTTTATGAGGTTCTGTTTCTAGACACAACTTGTTTACAATTGTTTCAGAAATCAAATTTACTTGTGACCCACTATCAAATAAAGTACCAATTTTAATGTGCTTGGAAATCACTCTAATATGAAATTTCTCATTTCTTTTCCTCTCATAACTTTCATTATCAATAGAATGTGAACAATTACTTGTAGATGATTCAGGATCTTTACCTTTTATACCTGTAGTTGTAATTATTGTCTTGTCACCTGAGTCTGATCCCAAGTCCTTTTGAATAGCAGCAATATTCTTTTTCTCTTTACTCCTAAACTTCTTAGGCTTCAATTCTAGATGCAAAGACTAGCAGTGTGCCTCATCATCTCCTTCCTTCTTACAATGAGTGCATGAAGGTTTATCCTTCTTCACAGTGTTTGTTTTCCTCTCCTTCCACTTCAGTTTCTTCTTGCCTTTATTCTCGCTTTCAGTAGATTTAGATGATTTTTCAACATCTAGGGTTACATTTTTACCTCTAGCCTATTAATGACTTTCTTGAACTGATACATCATCTAATCTAGTTGGATTAAACATAAGTATAGTATGCTTCAAATAACTATGAAGACCACCTATGTATTTTAACAATGTCTCTCATGAGTCCAATGATATGCCTAATGTTAAAGCTCTCTTATGAAATTCTTGAGTATAAGTTTGAACACTTTGACCTTTTAGTTGACGTAGTGTTTTCCAACTCAACATTTCTTGTTACCTATAAGCCAAAGGATAAAATTTCTTTCTAATGGTAGAAACAAATCCATTCCAAGTTGAAATTAGTTTACCATGCTTTTGGAGATCTTCTTATGTCTTGCCTTCCCACCACACAAGCGCGGTTCCTCCAAGTCGAAGGCTAGCTAGTTGAATCTTTTTCTTTTCTAAATCAACTTTCTGCACCCTAAAATATACATCAATTTTCCTTATCCAATTATCAAGATTTTCAGCATTAAGTTATCCATCATAAATTGGCAAATCACTTTTTTCATCTAATTTGATCAAACAGGATTTATTTATCTTCTTCTTAGAAGAACTAGTTTTATGAGAAGTAGACGATGATGACGACGATGATGGTGATGATGGAGGAGATGGTGGAGGGTGCATTCCTCCTTTTCCTTTCTCTTCTTTATTTGGAGGGACAAAAAGAAAAGGTTCCTCTGCTCCTTTGTTTGGTCTAGGTGATGAAGTACCTTCAAATTTTCCCTTTTTAAACTCATGATACATCTCTTCCACCATTGCACGTATCGTCATGAAACTATCCAAGAACTGGGATTCTCACCGAAGTGGAGTTTCATCTTCCATCCCTCTTTTTGAAAATACTTTCCAATCTCTGGATTCACCTCAGCAAGTTCACCTTCACCTCATCTGAGCCTCAACCTAGTAAGTATTCAAATCTCAACACAAACTTGTCAAACCTTAAAAGCCATACTACTCTGATACCACTTGATCTGATATTGAAAAAGGTATTATAGACTATGTGTGAATTTGCCTATGTTGCATAGTGAAACAAATCAAAAATATTGTGAATAACATAACACTTAAACAATTAGAAAACACATTCATAACACATCAACACAACAAGATTTAATAAAGGAGTTCACTAGACTTCCTTGCTACATCTCCTGGTCCTTTCACTTCCAGTGTTGACGTCTTAGTTATGTCTTCAAATAGTTGTTACAGGTGTGAGCTTAGGAATAGAGTCTCAAACACGAAAATGGATCTCACCGCTCTGTTCATCTCAAATATTCGAGTCAAAACAAGTGTACACTCAACCGTGCTTGGTCACTATGTCCTCGAGACCCCCTCGAATGGTTGACAATGCATTGTTTCAACTTCCTCTGTGTTATGGTATTTATATACCATGTTTAGTTACAAAATATGCTAATTAAGGCATAATACATTTGCATTAAAAATAGAGTATTAACCAAAGGACCGACGGGGGGTGGGCCCCGAATGTTCGACCTTTTCTCAGTGCTAACCTTGAGATCAAACAATCTGCTGGCTATCACATCCCACTCATCAACTAATCTAGACATTCCTCACCATTGATATGTCCTGTGGGATGCAACAGTTGTCATGCGATCTCGCGTTCCAACTAGCAAGTTTGGTAATTCTATGAAGGCACGCCAGAAACCAGTTTCGGGGTGCTACGTGTCGACCGTTGAGTAAAATTGCATAGATTTTTTAAAAACCATTTCCTACCTTGAAGGCATGTGATAAACCACTTATCACTTCCCTACCGAAACTCAAAGGATTTTAACTCATCTTGCATAATTTCGTCGCATCTGTTTTCTAGGATAACCTACTTGCATGTTTCGAAGTGATATGCATCGATCTCCTTTGATCAGACGACCTCCACTCTTGTTCATTGATCCCATCACCTATGGTGCGAACTAATCGCAGACTGCCACATCACCTTCTATGTTGCCATCATCAGGAACATGTGACTCTTTCTAGGGTCGCCACATGTCTTGCTAACATAAGCATTGACTTTTTGGCCTAAATATTTAATTGGCTCGGATTTACACACTTTTTACACTATTTGCTTCATATTAATGAGTACTTCAACAAGATTACAGTTTCACCTATATTTGAAGACTTTTGATCTGGAGGATTTCTTGAATCCATTTTGGATCAAGGAACTAACTCCCATGTATCATTCTTTTCAATTTGATCTAATTCTTCATCCATGTCCTTGACCCAACATTCATATTTGCGAGGTTCATTTACATTTTGAGGTTCCGTGGAGGATAGCAATGCTAGATAATTTGAGTTCTTGTAAGAGTTCTTCTTTTCTATACTCCATACCCTTTCTCTCCTAGAATTTGAGATTCTGGATGATTTTGTTGAACATACCTGGACGAAGTCTTTTCCCTATCTGTTGTATCTTCTTATGGTGCTTTATTGGTTTCTTCTTTAATATCATTTTGATTTGATGCAGGAAATTAATCTCCATCTTCCTCATTGTCACATTCCTCTATTTATTTCATCTAGTTTGGATTTTTTCATGATTCATCAACTACAACATAAATGCTTTCAACAATTTTCCAAAAACTTTTATGATAACATTTGTATCCTTTACTTCTAGACGAATAACCAAGAAGAATACCTTCGTCTGCTCTAGGTTCAAACTTACTAAGTTTTTCATCTGTCCTTTTGATAAAACATTTGCTTCCAAAAACTTTAAAGTATTTTAGAGCAGAAGGCTTACCATACCAAATTTCATGTGGAGTTTGAGTGCTATTCACCCAAAAATTTTCTTTGTTTAGAATAGTCACGGTAGAAAATGCTGCTTCACCCAAGAAGGTTGCAAGAGTTTGAGATTCATCCATCATATCTCGAGTCATTTGTTAAACTGTTATGTTCATCATTTCTACTACACCATTTCTCTGAGCAGTTCTTGTGGTGGAGAATTTCCTTTTTATTCAATGTTGCTTACAAAAGTCAAAAGATTCATTCGATATGAATTCTCCCCGTCGATCAGATTTGAGGCATTTGATTTTTGATCTGATTCATTTTCAACCAAATCTTTGAAGGCTTTAAATTTTTCAAATGATTCATCTTTATTTTTTAGAAGACCTATTCTAGAAAAGTCATCAATAAAAAAATAAAGTATTCCTCTCCATGAGGTGACTTTTTCCTTGTTGGTCCACATAAATCTGTATGGATAAGTTCAAGAGGCTTACTTGCTAACCCTTCCTTTTCAATGAAGTGAAATCTATTTTTCTTACCGATTTGACATGGTTTGCATATGGTATTTTCTGGGATGTTGATATCTAGAAGATCTTGAACTGCCTTGAGCCTGCATGATTTTCTTATCTGACAAAAGCTTAGATGTTCCAATCTTGCATGCCACAACGACTTTTCATCTGTTTTGCTTAGATAGCATTGTTGTTGTCCTTCTTTGAGTATATATAAGTTGTTTGGAGTTCTTGTACCTTTTCTTTCAAGAAAATAGAACCTTTACCTTTAAGCACAGTTGGAATGTCATTTCCAAATGAGACATTCTTTTGTTTTTCTAACGAATTATATGAGTGAAGTTTCTCTTTATCACCTACCATGTGATTGGAGCATCCACTGTCGATGTACCACTGAATTTCTTTTCCTTCTACATACAAGGCTAACCAAAACTTTCTGATTGAGATTCCTTCCTTCTCCATATCTTGGGATTTGATGGCATTTTCTCATTTGGCCGAAATTTTCTCCTTCATTCAGATTATTCATGACCAAAGTTGTTACAAAACTAGCATTCCATTTAATTTTCGAGAGGAGAAAAGTTATTATAGGAACTTTTCTTGACTCTTGTTACACTTCTTTGATTTCATGCTTCTCTAGTCATGATGGTTTTGTAAGCAGCACATTGAGTAGACTTGTGCCCAAAGGTATGACATGAAAAAAATTACCCATTAAATAAGTTTCTACGACCATTGAATCTTTTGACATTATTTAGTTATTGGTTGCGGCTTTCATTGATATTCATCCTTGGATTAAATTGAGTATGATTTACCTGATAATTAGGTTTAGGCTTTTGCTGATGATTGACATACTGTTCACTGATCTTTGCTGCATCAAGATAACTTCTCGTGGAGGTAGATGGCTTCTCTGATTGAGGTGGTTCTTCAGTACATCCAAGACCTATCTTTATTAGAGGAGAACACTAAACCTTGATAATTTAATTTAAAGTTTCTGATCCTTTAGAAAATCTTAGATTGAGATATTTTGTCTTCCCAAAATCTTTTCTTAGACCCACAATTTCACATTCTAGATTTTCATAGTGTTTTTCTCTCTAAGCAAGTCGGTGTGTCAAAGTATCTATGATCATATTCTTTTCTTCTAAACAAATTTTGAGTTTAGTGATTTATTCATGAAAGTCTTCCTCTTCTAATGCATCCAGAAGATCATCATCGTCATAAGCCATGAGAAGTCTATAATCTTGTTCAGTTTCATCTTCATCACTATTAGATAAACCATCACTATATTCATGCATATAGTAACTCCTATTCACAACCTGTTTCCTATTGCCTTTTTCATATTCCTTCCCTTTTTTATATTTATCTTTATGAGGAAATTTGGTAGCATAATGACCGAATCTACCACAAGCAACAAATTTGAAAGGTAACTTATCTATGAACCTTCCATAACCCCGTTGAAGATTCTTCAGAAATGTGTCCTGATTCATTGTTCTCATCCATTTATTTTCACTTTGCTGATGCTTTAAATGTGGCTTCTCTCATATCTGATGGACCTCCTTTTCTCATTTCAAAGGCAGTTAGGATTACATGAAGTTGAGTCAAATTGTTAATTTGAAGATTATGTTTTTCTTCTATGGCAGACACCTTTGACTCAAATTTAAAGGCAAGGATCTCAAAATTTTCTCAACTAAAGTAACTTCCTTTATTTCTTCACCCAAATTCTTCATACAATCAACAATCTCATCTATACGTAAAAAATAATTGGTTACACTCTCATCATTATGCATTTTAAGAGTTTCATACTGAATTCTGAGAGTTTGAAGCTTAGCATGTTTTACCTAAGAGTCTTCTTCATAGCTCTAAATGGTTTTGTCCCATATTTATTTGGCTATCTTGAGCTACATGACCTTGACAAATTCTGACTCTGACAGACTTCCCAGTAACGTATTGACAGCTTTGGCGTTAGTTTCGTAGAACTTCTTACATGCAGCATCTGTAGGAATTTCTATTGGAAATTGATATCCTCCTTCCATAGCTTCCAAAACATCATTTACAAGCGATCGTAGACAGTCTCTGGTTCTTATTTTCCAATGTACTAAGTTGCTCCCATTGAAGATTAGTGGTTTGATGGTGCCCATGCCTTCATGAATGTTCATCTTGAGAGATCTATCTTCAAACGGTCAAGATTCTTCTGAAGGACCTTCTCTGATACCAATTATTGGAAATAATATTGAGAGGGGGGTGAATTAGTATTATCAAATCAATAATTTTATTTCTCAAACAAATTTATATATGCTACTTCATTGAAGTGAACTAGCATGTACACACAACTATGATTAGAGAAACCATCGTATGTCCAAAGAACATGTGATTTAGACAATTTATCATGTGTTGATATTAAACCAATGCATCAATAACATATTAGAAAATGCAGTAAAAATAGAATAAAGCATCACACATAAGAAATGCACATGAACACGAAGATATAAGGTAGAAACCCAATGTGGGTGAAAACCACCTGTTGCTGTCATCTCTGTCTTCTTTTAATAATAAGGAAGCATGTTTACAATCTTGTATTGGTGTAGAATCATACTAGTATGCAAGCACCAACTTGTAGAAGGCTACAACCTTCTCTCGTTTTTGAGCTTCTACTGGCTGGGAGTTGCAACCCCCTAGCTCTTGTACTACCAATTTGTTTACTAGTACGTAGATGCCGACCTACAAAAGACTATGAGCTTATTTCTTCCACCAGGGACCACGTTTCATGAATTTTCAGACTAGATACTCCTGGAACACCACACCACAATCTGAAGGCCACATTTCATCCAATTTTCATACTGGACCCATCAACAAGTTTTAAACTTAAACTGCATCAACCAACATTTAGTTAATCTGAACAATCAAATAACTAACACTAGAACATTGTGTTGAACCCAGAGACCAAGATCATCATTCAGAACCAGTTGTAACCTTGAAAACCATGCATCATATTGTATACCCTACTTGGTTGAACCTAATCTGCATGTACACACCACTTCTGTTAATCAAACCTGTATATACCTTCAAAACTAATGCAAACATAAACTTTTGACTCAACTATGTACCAGCCAACAATATACTGAACATTTATTGTCAACTTATAGAGCTTTACATAGGCAACAACATAGATCACTTCTACAATCAATCAATCAAATATAAAACTCCTTATTCATTCAGTTTTACATTCATATCTAAGAAGACTTCATTGATAGATAGCAGTAAAATAGCAGTAATGATCTGATAGATTAGTCATCCTTGAACATCAAGCTTTTCTTTTGCATACGCTACGTGGAAGAGCCAAACCAGTGTGTATACGTACCTTCAGTAAAGCGAACTAACATATAGATATGCGAATACTTACTTCATAACTTCACTGAACTTCCAGACTTTAGACAAACCCAGATCATGATATTTAAAGAATAAAACAATTGTACATTATCAGATCTAGTCCAATATTAGATTATTAAATAATAATTCGTTTCAGGTCTCATGATTTTGATCCAATATTGAATTCAAAATGCAAAAATTATTTCACGTCAAATCACAATCATAGCCCCTGGAACATAATATATACTTCAGATAGAAGTATTCCTTAGAAACCCATACACTTGCACATAACACTTCATCAGATATTCATTACTTTAGTGCTTAGCCTTTGATCATCTCCTCCTTATATAATTAGATCCTTTGTCAACACCTTGGACCAAAACCACTTAGGACCAATACCTTGGACCAAATACCTAGGATGAATACCACGGACCAAATACCTAGGGTCAATACCACGGACCAAATACATCAGACCAAAACCTTGGTTTTCCAACATGTATGTGCTTTTCTTCCTATTGAAGTACCTGTATACGTATACACTCTTTTTGTTCTATAGACTGGCATGTATACGTCGTTTTGACTAAGTTGACCTACGTATACTTATTGAATTTCTTTTCATCATCCTGTTCATTTACCTTCTTTATTTTGATTAGTAGACCTTAGTTACATCTTCATGTTCCTCTGTACCACTACCCTGTTACCTCTTAATATACCTATTGTACTGTGAGTTGCCTTCTACCAAAATTTAATTGACATCCGAGGGAGTTGTCATCAAGGACAACAATTGTATCATAATGCCAACAATCTATCCCTCTTTCTTCTAGGCCTAGCATCCATTAGGGACCTAGGGAATCACGTTTCTCCCAAACTTCCCATAAAAAAAATAAATTGATCTCCAAACCGCTACTTCATTATTGTGTCTCCTATGGGCCGCCTGATTTTGAAGCCATTATGATGGTGGGAGCTTGAGATATTTCAAGCCCTGGCTCCAAGATCGAATCTTTCCCTTTGATTCCCTTGGCTAGTGCTCTCAGTGAGATCATTGCGTGGAGATTGTTGAAAATTCTTCCTTTCATCTCCTTCTCTTCCTCAATAAGGTCAAGCATACCCTTGATTCATCATTTCCACCCCCTTAGCCTAGTTGTGAGTCCACTTGGTCCTATATTGTCCCATAGCTTTTGCAAGCTAATTCTTCAAAGACCATTCAGAAATCAAGTCTTCATAAGGGTTTTTGAGGACCAGGTCCCTCCTTAAGAAGTCTCATTCCAAAACCTAGCCCCTCAGACCTTCTTTCACCTTCTTAGA